>OY856187.1:216803120-217118006 GCA_963693315.1 Diogma glabrata
ATATATATATATATATATATATATATATATATATATATATATATATATATATATATATATATATATATATATATATATATATATATATATATATATATATATATATATATATATATATATATATATATATATATATATATATAATATATATATATATATATATATATATATATATATATATATATATATATATATATATATATATATATATATATATATATATATATATATATATATATATATATATATATATATATATATATATATTTATATATATGTATATATATATATATATATATATATATATATATATATATATATATATTATATATATATATATATATATATATATATATATATAATATATATATATATATATATATATATATATATATATATATATATATATATATATATATATATATATATATATATATATATATATATATATATATATATATATATATATATATATATATATATATATATATATATATATATATATATATAATATATATATATATATATATATATATATATATATATATATATATATATAGATATATATATATATATATATATATATATATATATATATATATATATATATATATATATATATATATATATATATATATTTATATATATATATATATATATATATATATATATATATATATATATATATATATATATATATATATATATATATATATATATATATATATATATATATATATATATATATATATATATATATATATGAGCAATTTCACGAAGATTCAACAATGTTTTGACTTGACCCCTTTTAATTTTGATTATTTTTTGTTTATGGATAGTCTTTCATAAATAAAAAATACAAGTTCTCTTAGAATTTTTTTTTTCGACCAGGGGTCTTCACAGGGTGCCCCTCAATTTTTGTTATTTTGTGATGTGAGTGCATTTTGACGAGCGATTGTAGAAAAACTACTCAATCGATTTTCATAAATGATATGTCGTTGAATAGGTATTGGCATAGCCTTTTTTTTTTTTTTTTTTTAAACTAAATTGAAGCTTATTTTATATCTAACAACTTGTGAAAGTTTAGAACTAGCATCATTTTTGTTTTAGAGATAAAATTCGTTTGTGCATATGACTGTCGGGAATCAGTTTTTTTTGTTCTGAAGGAAAATTATAAAAATGGCGATTTTTAGATTCAGATTTTTTTTTATGTTAAATATCAAATATTTTATTATTAAATGAACTTTTTAAAAAGCAATTTCAGTCAAGTTCAGCAAAATTTTGCGATATTTTGACTCGACCCTTTTTAATTTGGTTTATTTTGGTCTATATTTAAAAAAATTCTACTTGAAGCCGTATTTTTCATTTATCAAAGGCTATCTATAAACTAAAAATAAACCAAATTAAAAAAGGGTCGAGTCAAAATGTCGCAAAATTTTGCTGAACTTGACTGAAATTGCTTTTTTAAAAAGTTCATTTAATAATAAAATATTTGATATTTAACATAAAAAAAAAATCTGAATCTAAAAATCGCCATTTTTATAATTTTCCTTCAGAACAAAAAAAAACTGATTCCCGACAGTCATATGCACAACGAATTTTATCTTTAAAACAAAAAATAACGCAAGTCCCAAACTTTCACAAGTTGTTAGATATAAAATAAGCTTCAATTTAGTTTAAAAAAAAAAAAAAAAAGGCTATGCCATTTTTTTTTCAATTACACCATTTTTTTCTTATGTTACACCGTTAAAAATTATTTCAAAAAATTAACAGTGTACATTTTTAAAAACTTTGTTCTAATACCTATTCAACGACATATCATTTATGAAAATCGATTCAGTAGTTTTTCTACAATCGCTCGTCAAAATGCACTCACATCACAAAATAAAAAAATTGAGGGGCACCCTGTGAAGACCTCTGGTCGAAAAAAAAAAATTCTAAGCGAACTTGTATTTTTTATTTATGAAAGTTTATCTATAAACAAAAAAATAATCAAAATTAAAAGGGGTCAAGTCAAAACGTTGTTGAATCTTCGTGAAAATTGCTCATATATATATATATATATATATATATATATATATATATATATATATATATATATATATATATATATATATATTATATATATATATATATATATATATATATATATATATCTTCTTATATATATAAAAATCACATGTCACGATGTTTGTCCGCGATAAACTCCGCAACAACGTAAACAATCTTAATAAAATTGTGTTCAGTGTGTGTATAATGGTCCAACTTGAGAGATAGGATAGTTTTTATTTTGATTGAACGCCTAAATATTTTTTAATTACGAATTAAATGTTAAATATGGATAGTTCATAAGCAAACTTTCAGATGGCGGCGTAAATTAATTAATTTACTGTCAAACCTGCTTTATCGACTTTTTAATCATCCATGTAGGGCCCATATAGACTATCATATGTTATTGAGCGATTATTTTGTTCCGGTATTTGCTGCAATGACACTGCAAAAGGGGGAAAAAGAAACGAAATTCAATAAAATGTATATGGGATTTCATACAAAACACAACTTGAATAATTTTAAAAATTACCTATGAAATTTCTCATTTTGCTACAATTAAATAATTTAAATTTCTTTTGGCGCTGCAAAAGGGGGAAAAGAGAATAAATTCAATAAAATTTATATGAAATCCCATTTCAAAACACAACTTGAATAATTTTAAAAATTATCTATGAAATTTCTCATTATACTACAATTAAATAATTTAAGTTTCTTTATGATCTATTACTGACAATATTGAGCATAATATATAAAATACTTTATTTTCTTCTGTCCGTAAAATAAATACGAAAATAGGTTAAATTTTTCATACAAGTTTGTATGGGAAATTTTGGCAATTTTCATGTTTGAGCGACTTAAGAATAATCTTATCTTATATATATAAAAATCACGTGTCACGATGTTTGTCCGCGATGAACTCCGTAACAACGTAACCAATCTTAGTGAAATTTTGTACAATGTGTGTATGATGGTCCAGCTTGAGAGATAGGATAGTTATTATCTTGATTAAATGCCTAAATATTTTTTAATTGTATATTAAATGTTAAATATGGATTGTTCATATGCCAACTTTCAGATGGCAGCGTAAATCAATTTATTCAATTCATAGTAAACTTCAGGCGTGCTATACACCTGAGCTAAACTATGCGAAATATGCGAACTATGTTTTTAAAAAAAGTAATGTTTTAATGCGAATAAAGCTTTTTCAAAAAAATGTAATGTTTCCGTTTTTCTTTTCTTTTTTAAATATTTTGTTTCGGTAATGTTTTTTTTCTATAATTACGTTATATACATTATTTTTTAAAAACATAGTTCGCTTTTTTTTATAGTTTAGCTCAGGTGTATAGCGCTTAACTTCGTATAAGGCCATTATTAGACTATCAAATTTGTTTTAGTAAAAAGTTTTGTTTTATATTTGATAATAAACGAAAAGCATGTTATGCTATGTCAAATACGTTACCAAAGATTATTAACAATTTTGTGGAGGTTATATATTAATTATAGTAGTGCTATAAAGTATCGAAATCTGTAAAAAATTAGGGTATTGGTTTTTATAAAGTTTGAATAAAAATAAGAGTAAAAATAAAGAAAACAATAATTTAAATTTATTTTTTTAAATTTTTCATTGGTCTTCAATGTTAATTTACAAAAATCATTATCAAATTGAAAAATACTCTTATACGTATTGCTAATTAAAATAGAACGATTAGAGGTAAAAAAATTGTCATCAAAACTGGATGAAAAACTAGCAAAGTTTATTTTACAACCTTTATGCTTGATTTATAGTCGGTAACTTTAACTTAACGTAAAGTACAAATGTATGAAAATGCACTAGAACATTTATAGTCGGTACGTAAACTTAGAATGAAATGAACTTTACGTTAACTTAACGTAAAGTTCATTTCATTCTATCTTAAGGATTTTTTGACGTTTAGTATAAAAAACTGAAGAAAACTAATATTTAATTGCAAGTGTCCATAAAAATAAAATTTTATTTATTAAAAAATGCAAAAGATATAAAAAGAGCGACTTTAATTAAAGCCAAATATTAGCATGAAATTAATATGAAAATAAATTTTTTTTATTTTTAAATTTTGTATCAAATGTTTATTTCGAAATTTATTATTTCAAATTTTGATTGTGAAATCAGTTTGTTACCTTTAAAGCATTGATTGATTTATAAAATTGATTACAAAACCAAAATTAATATCAAATCAAACGTCAAAGAATACCTAATTTCTTACCAACCTTAAATCAAAATTTTGTATAGAGTCTTAAGTTACGGTTAAGTTAAAGTTAACGTCAACTCTCCAATTTCATGTCAAATTTTTTTTATTGACCAATATATAGATAGTGTGATATACGCCTCATAAATTTGGGTTAGCCAATAGATGGTGCCATAATTGTATTTAAAAAATATATTTTTATGCCTCTTGAAAATGGTTGTATAAACCGAAATTAATCGAGGTATTTTATTAATATTTTTATAAATAAATATTAATAAATAAAATAAAATAATTTTGTGCGAACTAAACAAGGAGTTTTTTCAAATTTAATATTATTATTAAATATTTTATTTTTATTTTAATGTTAAAGTTTTCCAAATACACAACGCTTGCTTTTTCCAATTGTCGTGTATTATTTTTTCATTGGTGATTGGTGGTAATTATTTTAATTGGTTTTTTTTTAAATATCGGTTTATGCGCGTAGCTTGCTTTGATCAATGTTTTTTTTCGTTGAATATAATTTTATGAAATAGAAAAATGAATGTATAATATTTTATTAAAATAATATGTCAAATATTTTGAAATAGCACATTATTTTGGAAATTTTAGGTGAAAAAGATGATGAACAATGTCGTTGAAGCTACAATTTTGAATGGAAATTTCAAAGTGGAAGATGTACTGTTGCTACGTATTTCAATGATCGCAACAGATATGGCATTTAAATTCAAACGTTTAGTTTCCAATGCGACTCGCTTTTGTTATGACCATCAACAACTCAAGACGAGATTTCTTGAATTTTCTTTCTTATGAGATACCGACAATATGCGACGGGTTATAATGTTAAATAAACAAAAGGTTTACACTATTTGGTGTAAAATAAATAGTTTTTAGAGATTTTTAGAGTGATTAAGCTAAAGTAATTATTTTAATTCACATGAGTTTTGCAATTTTAAAGCATTTTTTATTTTCTCTCAGAAAAACTTCTTTAAAACAGTTTTTGTGTGTTTCGTGTCGGGAACAAATACAATTTACAATTGTATAATCACAGATGAAGAATTCAATTTAAATATGCGATAATGAAGTTTCAATTTAGAAATTATCTGAACATGAAAATTGAAATATGTTTCGTTGTTGTTTCATCCACTGTAGCTGAGTCTGTAAGATGGCTTTGAACTATGATGTCTCTGATGAGCGTGAGTTCAATCCCGACAATAATTACTTATTATCGGGAATAATACTTTTAATAATTACTTTGAGCAATAATTACTCACAAATTCGCTTAAAAATTAATATTCCATTAATGTTGTCCATATATGGAACATATATGCCAATATATTGACCGTGTGTAAGATATTAGTTTCGCATTGATTTGCAACATTCAATAATAATGACTTTAAAATGACTTAAAATGTTGACTAAATAGAAATATTTCTCATCCTATGAATTCAAATCCTATGAATTCATATACAAAAACTTCCAAATAATTTTGATTTTTTTTGCATCACTTCTTTTATTCCTTTTTTGCATCACTTCTTCTATACCTTCATCGAATGTATTGTCGCTATTCTTACTGCACTTGCTGACCATAAAATCATATACCGATCAAAATTTTTTGCAACGTTTTTAGTAACCTACCGGTAAAGAAAGCGTATATTAAACCGCATGAGCACTCTGAAAATTTGTGAATCGATTTTTGTTCCGTATAATGTTCTAAATAGATTACACACCTGAAAACTTATATAATCGCGTATTTTTTATATATTCTTTGTTTTATATATAATACTATTTTTTTATATTTTACTGATCAACTAGAGTGCTGATCCTTTTACATTCATTTAAAAAAAAAAAAAATAGAAAACCATTTCTCATTACTACTCTTTGAAATTATTGCTACGTCAACAAAATGTATACACACAAACTTTATTTATAGGCGTAGCAAAGCACGCCGGGTCCCGCTAGTATATATATATATATATATATATATATATATATATATATATATATATATATATATATATATATATATATATATATATATATATATATATATATATATATATATATATATATATATATATATATATATATATATATATATATATATATATATATATATATATATATATATATTAGTGATGGGAACAATCGAATGATTTCAACAATCGAATAAATAGTAGTCGACATGTTGTAACAATCGAATAATTATTCGAAGGGTTTTTTTGTCGTCGACAAAGTAGAACACACCACCCATAGGGTCACAAAACTCGTTGGATTTCGGCCACTTCATTTTTCAGTTTAAAAAAAAAACTTATTACAAAAATTATGTTTCTGTTTTGTTAACCTTAGGTAAGGATGAATTGTTCTAAAACAAATGGATTTTTTAAAACCGTTATAATGGCCGTTTGGATACTAATATTTTTAAAAAATTAACAAATTTAGAATCTTTGAAAGCTTTTTTATCAATTCATTCTAAAAATAGACCTCTGCAGTTAGAGGTTCTTGAGTGCGCGGCTCCAACAAAAACGTTTGCAAAAAAATTTTTTTTAAGCAACTGGCACTCTCACGGTCGTGTTTGTAGAGCCAGATTAAAAAACATTTTCTAAAAATATGTGTTTTATGAATATCTTGGACGAGCTCATAAATCATCCAAATCCGACACATGGTTAAGAAACTAGAGGCTTTATACTAGAAAAAAAGTCTGTTTTTTTGATCCGTTATAGCGGCCGTTTCTATATTAATATTTTTAAAAACTTCATAAATTTGCAATCTTTAAAACCTTTTTTATCAATTTCTTTCAAAAAATAGACCTCTGCAGATGGAGGTTTCTGAGTGAGCGGCCGGAACAAAAAAGCTCGTAAAACACAAAATGCGTTTGAATCAACCGGCATTCTCACGGTCGCATTTGTGGAGCCAGATCAAAAATTTTTTTTTCGAAATGTGTGTTTTATAAATATCTTGGACAAGTTCATAAACCAGCAAAATCCAACACATTGTTAAGAAACTAGAAAACTAGAGGCTTTATACTAGAAAAAAATTGGTTTTTTAAATCCGTTATAACGGCCGTTTGGATACTAATATTTTTAAAAACTTCATAAATTTAGAATCTGTGGAAACGTTATAAACCGTTTTTTATAAATATAAAACTCTGCAGTTAGAGGTTTTTGACTTGTCGGCTGCAACAAAAAAGTTTGCAACAATCCCCAACAACAACAATTTGCAAAAACTGTTATAAGGTTGAAAAAAAAAAGGCCAATAAAAAAAAAAATAAAAATATTTGAATAGAAAAAATTAAATTTTTTTCATAGAAATAAACTATTTTGATATTTTGCAGTAATTGCACGACATATGATATAGAGTAGGTTTGCCGTGAGTTTTTCATATAGTGTCATACATTGTCACACATATGTTCTGTGGTAGATTTGATATTTGTTTGTTGCAAAATTGGATAGATGTAGTTTTGCTTATATGTAGCGAATTTTCTTTTTAAAATTTGTTCGATATCTGTTTGTAATTAGTTTGTTTTGTTTAAATTAATCTGATACATCAGATTCTACTTGTACACAAAACTGTCTGATCACGAAATCTACCTATTTTACCGGACTTTTTTTATTAAACTAACGGTTTCTAAAATCGGAAAAGGTCTGGTTCAAATCGTCGTATTTTGATCCAATTTTCCATCTATAAGGAGACTTAACTAGTCAAAAAAAAAGTTTTATTTTTAATTTGAATAAATAATTGTTACAGTATATTCTAATATAGGTTCTGAGATATCAAGACTTGGTTGTTGTTAAGGATTTTGATAAAGTTTTCGGCATAAAACTTTTATGAGGACATTGTTTTTAGTTTTGGGCAGCGATTTATATCAAACATAAAACTCTTTGTTAAAGCACATGTATTTTTTTAATATCTGCTTAGAAATTTATTAAAAAACTAACACATCAATACGTTGCCGCAAAATTATAACAGATCATAAACTTTTTTCAAAATTCTAAAAAAATATATGAAATTCAAATTTCACAAATTCAAAAATTCTATTTCTTCTCAAAATTCATTGAAAATCATTCTTTTGACAACATTTTTTGACAAACTTATATTGCCATAATTCTCAATAATAATAAAATTTCATGTCATACGAAAAAATTAATTTCATTTTTTCGCAAAAAATTGTGTAAAAAATTGAAAATCATTCTTTTGACACACTTGACCACATTTTTTTGACAACCTTATAATGCAATAATATAGATTTTGGTCTCACATACCAATCCCGACCATCAAGATTTCTCCAAATTCAATGTTCCTACTCGTAATCGCTTAAAATTAACGTTTTTTAAGCAAAAAATATGCAAATTTCCTTGTTTTGACACACTTGACGATTTTTTGACACAGTTCCGAGACAGCTATCGAACACATCGTCCTTTTAGTTCTTACCATTAAGTTTACCTATTTTTAGAAACAAAAATTTTTGAAAGCCATTTTTTAGATTTCGTCGGTTGTGACGGACGGCCGGCAGACAACATACATTTTTTTTGCTTTTTTTGAACCATTAGGTCCTAAAACGTCGAGAAATGCCAAAAAAGTGGGGATAAGAATTTCACTTTTGGGTCATGAATGTAATACTTAGGTTTTTTCAAAACCGAAGTAATTAATGAACAAAATTCAATTCTATTCTATTCTCTTGTCAAACTTCACGGTGACTTTAATTGGAATTAGGGGTAGTAGAATTTTTTAATAAATCGATTTATTTTTTTGGCATTTTCTAAAAGTATAATGTCTTGAAAATATCATGCGAAAATTTTAAGTGAATTCAATAAATACTTGTCGAGTTATTCTACAATTATTGAAGGGATCTCTGACTTTTAAGAGCACAGCTGGCGGCAACTGTAAACAACCGGTTTCTTGAGTTAATTAAAATTGTATTAAATATAGATTAAAAAATTCATCTATAATATTGGTTCGGTTATAACAAAATCTTAACGAAATACACCATAAAACTGAATTAAATTCAATATAAATAATAAAACACATAGTATTACATGCGTTCCTTTCCTTTGGAACAAAATAGCTGCTTAAAGTCGATTTTGAGTAGATCACCAAAGGAACGCCAAAAATTTGAAAACATTTCAAATATAACCACACAATTGTATTATTATTGAAAATATTTATTTTGGGCTTATCGTTAGATCTGACCGGTCCATTTTATTATTAAAAATACCAATACATGTTTATAACCGATCTAAATAAAACCGAAAAATAAACTGCTTTTCAACTACACAACTTGTTCGAGGCAGAGTAGATCAAAGCAAATTTGAGCAGGTTTGATTTTCAATGGAACGCGCCTATTGTTGTTGGAGTGCCATATTTTACAGTTAATTGAGACAAACAAAAACTATTTCTTATTTTGTTTAAACGAATATTCCGGATTAAAGATGTTTAGAATAACTATCGATTTATTTATTTACGAGAATACACAAGAAATAAAGCAAAATTATATATAAGGAATCCCCTTTTGTAGAAGAGAATTAGCTTTTAAATTAGACTGCAACAGTGTAGTTGAAGTGTTAATCGTTTAAGTGATTATGTTAAATGAAATTTAATTGTGAATAAAGTTTTAAGTGTTATTTAATAGAAAGTTTTTGTATTATTTTGAACGTTGGGACTGGAAATTTCTACAATCACCTTTGGAGTTTCTGCACTTATCGGAACAATATTCTTTGCTGTATTCTTTGCTCTATTCTGTATATTCTTTGCTGTATTAGTTTCCTGTTGTTGTGGAACCATAGCTGTGTAAAATATTTAATAAAACCTGGTGTTTTTGCTTACTAATCAGTGATCGAATTCAGAAGGTGCTTTGGGTATTACGTTTATCGAATTGAGAGTAAGGCCAATTCGAAGTAAGGTGAGAAAAACGTGACAATATACATACATCTAAAATAGATGACCCGATGTAAGTAATTAAATAAATATACATAAATCGAGTGTAAAACTTTAAATGAGTTTTTCTCGAAACTATGTTTTCGAATTCGGTGACCACTGTAGTTCAAAAACCGTTCAATGTATTTGAAAGAGATTTATACAACTTTTCGAAAACATAAGAAACTAGTGCTTGAACGAAAAAAATTTTTTTCTACTACCCAACATAAAAAATTTACTTTCGGTGTTTGTTCATTGCATCGAAAACTTTCTTTTCGTCACCGGTGATAAAAAAACCTATACGAATTACTTTCGTACCTAGTGACGAAAGTAATTTTTTAAAAGCCATCTATTTTCTAATTTCTTAACTAGAATAAACCATCCTAGAATACCCTTTAAGTGAATCAATTGATTGAATAAAATAATTTGGTTAGTGTTAATTTGTCTCTATTGGGAGGGTGACGTTAATTTATTTTTGAATTATTTACGGACAATATACATTAAAATTGGAAAAATAATAATAGTTAAATATATAATATTTATATATTCTTTTTAAATAGTATGCTAAAACAGTTGGTTTTAAAATATTTAAAAAAAAAATTATTTCACCTATTTATATAACATAAAAGGAAAAAAAATATTTATTTTACGTAAAATAATTTACGTTGTGTTAAAATATATCAAGAATTTACGTAACGTCATACCCATTCAAAAACTTAATCAAAACTGATATTTCTTTTTTAGAAATCTGAAATCTGAATTTGATTTTGTTTATGACAAAGTACAAACCGTCTTTAGTTATTAGTTATAAGCCTACTAGACGCGAAATGGAAAAGACAATGAACCTTCAAAGATGTGTTATTTAATGATTTTAAAAACTTTATAGAAATAGTATAATAATATAGGATTTTGTATTGTAAATAGAATAAAAATATAGCACCATGAATAACTCTATATGTATGGATATGTAAAAAATTCACGAAAATAACAATCAGGCTTGTAATTAAAGACAGCTATGTTTATAGTTTTTATGAAATAGAACTTGGATAATTTATGCATATTGAGTCATCTATTTTTAATAGCAGAAATATAAATACATTTTAATTTGTAACAGTGTATGTTTTAAAATGTGAATTGTATGTAATTATAAATGAAAATGTTTAATAATTAATAATAATTTTTAAAAAAGTAGTAGAAAAAGTAGTCTTCTACTCGCCGAAAATCAAATTTTGAATCTCGCGACCATTACCAACCTCGGCTATCGCCTCGGCTGGTAAACTGTCCTCTCGTTTCAAAATATTTTGTTTTCGGCATCGTTGAAACTATTATACTATTATACTATATATGACTATATACTATTATACTATTTTCTATGATAACAAACGAAAATTCTATTTTCATCACGCTTAATGCCCTGTGAAAATGGTTTATGTCACAACTATAGTATAAAAAGAATAACAAATTGTAGTTGCTGGTTTCTCATATAATTTTTTTTAAATAACGCAACCATGAAAAAATTCAATATGAATTTTTAATGTTATGTTGTCGATTTTTAATTTTATAATTTATAGTAAATATCGATTATAAATATACTATCATAGAAAAAATTGCATTTCCTACGCGAGATAAAAACGTTTTCCGTTCGAAAAACAGGTCTCACTCGACGCTAGCGCGTCTCGTGAACAAATGTTTACTCACGAAAAAAACAATGTTTTCGTCTGTTGTAGGAAAATATACTATTCTTTTTAAAAACCTCTATTTTTAATAAACAATTAACATGTTGCATTTTCCTTGAAAATCCGGCAGTAAATTATTAGAGGCCACCATTTTGTTTATTTAAAAAAAAGTATTTCGCTCAAGCACTAGATTATTAAAAGTACATTTTGCTACAAGAGATGAAAACACTGAAATTTTGTGAGTGAAAATTTTTTTCACGAGAAGCGTTAGCGTCGAGTGGGGCAATTTCACGAACGTAAATGTTTTTATCCCGCGTATAGGAAATACAATATTTTCTGTAATAGTATATATATAAACGATATTTATTAGAAATTATTAAATTAGAAATCGACAAAATTACATTCAAAATTCATATTTTATTTTTTCATGGTTGCTTTGTTTGTAAACTTTGTAAAATTTAAACAAATTTTTTGCTTTATATTTATTTTAATTCAACCCCTAAAATGTAACGACATCATTCAATTTGACCAATCACATTTGAATTATACTAATAACAAATAGTTATACGACTGGCCTACTGCGATATCAGTTAATTATCAAATAATTATGAAATAATTAAATGATATCGCAGTAGGCCAGACGTATAATTCATAAAAATTATATGAAGATATGAAAACGGGCAAACAATTTTCTAAACGAATTCCCCTCGTTCGGTGATAAATTCTCATAATTTTTTGGAAAATTCCTCATGCAAGTGGCCTACGGTCTCGCTATTATCAATATACTTGCTCTCGAAATTTTTGGCAGAAAATTATTTCGAATTATCGCCGCCCTTGGGAAATTACTACTGAAAATACCATAGAAACTACAATTTGTTATTCTTTTTACACTAAAGGAAAAAAGCCTATTTTCACAGGATATTATGCAGAACATTAAATAGACTTTTTATCTGCTATCATAAAAAGAATAATATTTTTTTATTTGAATGATTTTAGATGAACCTGTAAGAAGTTATAGTGGTTAACTAACAACAACAACTTATGAAACAATTGGTCTATAACAATGGCGATAACTTTATGTATAATGTATTTTAATTCAAATTTGGATCAAATCAAGTTTAAACATAATATAATAATTTAATAATGTTGGTTTTATAAAATAAATTAAATTACTGACAAAAAATTTTTTTTTAAAAAACTTTTTTTTACATACCTCATGACTGGTCCTAACCTCTTAAGTCCCAAATAAAAACAAATATAACTTATCTGCAGATTAGAATGCTGACTTAGATGTTAACGAAATATTCTCTCATCCTATGAATTCACACATCGTAATATCTAGAAATTTAATACAAAAAATACCAAAGATATCTGCACAAAAGTTGTATTTACGGTTGAGTAATTCAAACCCTGCAAGCAAATAAATGATAGTCAAATTTCGAAATCATTCAACATCTGCAAAAAATGTGTATTCTTACTATATGCAAAGGTTTTGTGTTATTAGACAACTAAAAATGGTTTTGGTTAGGGATGGCAAAACCGGTTTCGTAACACAAGGAAAACCGGTTTCTAAACCGGTTTTCTTGTGTTATTGAAACCGGTTTTGCCATCCCTAGTTTTGGTATTTTAATTATTCCCAAAAATCTATTAAAATAAATAATTTTTACGAATACTTAAGAACAAATAACATTGGAATGGCTCTTTAATTTGTATTAACTACAATAATATTTATTAATTTTGACCAATTTTTTAAACTCGTACGTAATAGTTTATTTTTTATCATTGCAATAAATACAGGGTGTTTCATAATATATGCGCAGGACTTCAGGATGTGATAGCTCGTCCAAAAATATGAAAAAAAGGTTTCCGTAACTTACCCTCTAAAATGCACCTATTTCGAGATGCAGGGTGTTGAAATTGAAATAAAAATTCTTTTTTTGCGAATATCTCCGAAACCGTTTATCGTACAGAAAACAGCTTTCTTAAGCATTTTCTACTCATAATAAGCAATGTTTTGTGCGGAATTTTTTTTTTTAAGTCTTAATTGGTGAAGGTTTTGAAGGGGTAGTGTGTGTTTTTCTCCTCAACTTCTACGCTACTAAAAAAAAGTACGATTTTGAGATGCTTATTTGAACCGCCAATGTGTTCTACACAAAAAAGTTACCACTGGTTATAAGTCTAAAGCCGACCGTTTTCGAGAAAAATCAACTTTTATGTTGAAAAACATGGTCAATTTTTTGAAATACAATTATTTTTCATCATGGACATTTCCAACTTTTAATTTAACTGTTTATGATTTGTTATTGTTTTTTTTTTATTTTGAAGTTATGAAGTTAACGATTGGTTTTGTTACTTGTTCCAACGTTTAGATAAATTTTATTTAATTAGTAAGGAAAAAAATTTTATTTCAAAAAGTTGACCATGTTTTTCAACATAAAAGTTGATTTTTCTCGAAAACGGTCGACTTTAGAGCTTATAACCAGTAGTAATTTTAGTAGATGTTGGGGAGAAAACACCCACTACCCCTCCAAATCCTTTACCAATTAAGACTTAAAACAAAACTTCCGCACAAAACATAGTTTATTAAGAATAAAAAGTGCTTACGAAAGCTGTTTTCTGTACGATAAACGGTTTCGGAGATATTCGCCAAAAACGAATTTTTTTTTTCAATTTCAACACCCTGTATCTCGAAAATGGTGCATTTTAGAGGGTAAGTTACGGGAACCTTTTTTTCATATTTTTGGACGAGCTATCACATCCTGAAGTCCTGCGCATATATTATGAAACACCCTGTATATAAAATGTATCGCTTGTCACAATCTCGGTTGTTATATGCGAAATCTTGTATAAAAATAAATCATATATAACAATTTCGAATTAAGGTCTCTTGAAGTTTGTTATAACAAGGTCTCACTGTATTATACAACATCAGCTATTTGCAAAATTTGCGATTTTAAAAGTTTGCTATCGATCATCAATTAATGTGTTTATTGCTGTTTAATAAGTTTATTTGTGTATTTTGTTTATTATATTTTGAATACATACTATACTCTATAATTTACGCGAAATTAATAAATCATATCAATATGCAGTTGGTTGTCAATTTTTTGATCTTTTTAGATTTGCCGATAAATTAATAAATAAAAAAATCAATGAAATCAGAAAATAGTGTTTTCTACTTCAAGCTACGAAAATGTCATTTTAATATATAGTAAAACCTATGTGAAAGGGAAACTTTTTCTAAGTAGTGACTGAAAATGTTTTCAGTCACTAGGACGGAAAGTAAATAAGTTTCGGTGGTCGTCTACAGGTGGTGGTTATATAAAGGATTGAATATTTGAGATTGAATTTGATTTACTGTTTCTGTTGTTGTTTCGGTTGCTGTGTTTATTTCTGTCAATATCGCAGTATTTTGTAGGGATTGAATATTTTGAATATTTTGATCGAATCGAATCGAAACTAATCATTGTATCAATTGTGTGTAATTAATTAATTAAACTAACTAACATTTTTGATTATCGGAAAAATCGGAGCGATAAAATAAAATTTGTATCAGATATATCGTATAATTTTTTCCTCCGATAATTAACTGTCAGATATAAAATATATTCTCTTGAGTTCTTTCTGCCAAAAAAAAATTTATTAAATAAATAAATAAATTTTATTAAAAAATTTATTTTTAGTTGTTTTTAATTGAAACTTCACCTACAATTTTTTAAATTTATACTTTAAACGATGACTTCCAGTCGGTAAAAAAAATATCTGTAATATCTGAAAAAGTTTTTAGAGAAAATATATGAACTATTTTCACTATTCATATTGTCAAATTCATCTACTAAAAACTTACAAAACGACATATCTAAATTTGATTGTGTAAAAAATAAACATAAATAAGCATTTTTACCAGTGTAAAATAATGTTATTATTGTATTCGCCTGTTATTATTCCATCTGTAGGCGAACACAATAATCACATTATTTTACACTGGTAAAAATACTTATTTATGTTTATTTTTTACACAGTAAAATTTAGATATGTCGTTTTGTAAGTTTTTAGTAAATGAATTTGTAAATATTATCATTTATATTTACAAGTGTAGAAAAAATAGCGTTTTTTACGCGTGGTAAAAACGTTTTTGCGTTCCTGAACTTATTATCCTGAACAAACCGTCCAGTCACGCAAAAGAGACGTTTTCACCACTTGTAAAAAAATCTACTATTATACATTTGACATAAATATGAAAACTTTGTTTTTTTCTAACAGTCAAAATGGTATGCAATATGATTATGGTATTTTTTGCCGTATATGTTCTATATAGGACCGTAGGTAGTCAACAAGTGTGCCTCGCCTGTATTAATATCAATTTACTCAATTTTATGTTCGAGCTTCATTGGAACAAGAGTTTACAATTTAATTTTATTCGAACACTCATTTCACTCTTCAAAATAGTATTCATATATTAATATGTTTATATATAATTTTAAAATCGTTCTTCCTCGAAGAGTAAAATTTTTAGTTTTTTCGATTTCGCTCCTTTGGAGTTGTTATTTTCTTTTTCTTTTCTATCATCTTTTACCATTTGCAAAAGAAGAAATTAGTAACTTTTCGTCATCCTTTTTATACATTTTTATAACAATACTTGCAAAATTGAACAAAATATTCACAAAAATCATTTATTCTTTACGTTGGAAAGCATCAATTTTGAAGCAAAAATTAATTCTAACATTATTTCAAAGAAAATATTTATTTCAAGGAGTAAGAACGATATTTTATTATTTCCACTCTTGCATTTGGGAGTGTTATATTTTTTTAAGTCACCCGCTCTGAAAGAATGGAGTATAGGATAATAGGAGTAATAGAAGAAGCGTTTCAAACTCTGTTGCTGATCTCGTTGTTTTTTTTAAATATCACCAGCAGTGCTCGGATGAAATTGGATCCATCATGCCTCAACAATATTCTTTTCCCCGTTTTACACGTCAGTCGGTATATGCAAACAGTCAAACTGTGACAGTGAGATAGTCAGTGACAGAATGCAGAGAGGTTTCTTTGTCCGTACATCATACAAATGGAAATCTTTGCCCGAATCAATAGTCTCGGGGCGTTCAATCCACAAAGGCTTAAAAAACGTTTATCAATGCCTCGGAGCGCAAGCTGTTGTGGGACCTAAATCTTAAAAGGTATCTATGTGTTGTTGTGACACATATTGTAATTCCTATAACACAACACTTTTTATTAAAAAAATAGATAAAAATATATATGGTAGCCCATAGATAGCTTTTCAAATATATAAAATTTATTATAGTCCCAAGCCCACTATTAAATTTGCAGGCTCAGTTATTTAGATATTGATAGAAAGCAGTTCTAAGATGTTTGTGGTGCTCCTCAAAGGTTTCAGAAGTAATTAGGAGGTCATCATTGAAGATGAAGCAGAAGCTAAGGTCTCTGAGTAGCGAATGCATATATCGTTGGAAGTATTGCACAGCATTTCGCAACCCGAAAGTCATGCGAATGAATTCAAAAAGTCGAAAAGCAATGCAGTCATTGCAAGATTACACTCATCAATCGGAATTTGATGATATGCGCGAACGAGATCAATTATTGAGAAAAATTTGCATCAATGAAGTTGATGCAAAAAATCCTGAATGTTGGGAATAGGATATGTTTCAGGAATTTTGATAATAGAAGACCAAGGACTGTTAGACGGACTACAAATGTCTTAAGACATATTACGTAAAATTCCGTATTTGATATGCCCAGTTTGTCTGGAGCTAGTCGACGATATTTACATGAAACAGTTGGCCTATGTGTTTTAAACGTGAATCACATAACGTGATGTGACAGGTTTAGCCAGATCATTTTTGACAATAACTGAATCGTTGATCATAGTTAGAGATGGTTCTTGAGAAGTGGAGAGTTTATCTAAAGTAAATAGTAAAGTTAGTGGATCGACAAGACGTCAGTTTTTAATGTCCACTTAATGCATCGCATTTATTTAGAAAATCAGCTCCAAGAATAGGAATGGTAACATCGGCTATAACAAAGGTCAGACAGAACGCTCGTCTGAGACCAATGTTTAATTTTAGAGACCGTGTACCGTAAGTGCTAACTTTAGTCGCGTTAGCTGCGTAGAGAAAGAAGCCTGATTTCCTTGAGAGTTTTTCCTCAACAGTTGCGAGAATAACTGACACTTCAGCAACTCAACTAAAGAGTGTTTTCGAGAAGAAAAATTGTGGACCAGGAGACGGTGTGGGGAATGACTGTCATCACACGCCATCACATGTCGAGAACGAGGAATTAGAGTGTTTGGGACACTGTTTGCACTCAGAATTGAATTTTGGCATCTCCCTTGAAGTAATGATGGTAGTAGCAAATACCATTTAATATTTAATATTATTTATTTATTTCAAAAAACATTATAATATGTACACAAATAAGGCAATGCCTTTTTACAATTTTACTTGAAGATCAAGTAACATTTTCTCTTGCACACAATAAATATGCTGATTTACATTTTACAAACAGAAGAAAATAAGATTTAATTCAAAAATTGACAGATACAGAATTATAGTTATTTACCATCTTCATCAAAAGAGTATTTTGTTATAGTTAATAAATTATAAATAATACTTTAGATAAGTCTTCAACTTAAGATTAATCTTAATTAATTTATGTGCTGTTTAGTTTAAAATTTAAATATATTAAATTAAAAAATTGGAACATGATTAATTCCAGAAAAAAGAAACAAGTTATGGTGGTTCACAAAACGTACTGTATGGTTAAATTTATGTATAATGGATGCAAAAAACTCGAGAGCCAATTTTGTAAACCCCACAATAGAGTTCTGAAATTTTATTTCTCTATCAATAGAAATCCAGATGTTAATACCATTTACAAAGAAAGAAGCTTGTCTGAACTAAGTTTTGCAGTTCACAGGCAAATTTAAATTTATGTTCTAAGATGATTTGGAAAAATATAGTTCACTGTACAAATATATGGGCTCTCTATATTTAATTAATTTAAACATGAACAAGGATGACATGAATTTTAGATAGTTACGAAGATCACAGTTTAGAATAGTTTTTATATGGATAGTAATTGAGGCACCACGACGAATATCAAAAATACAACGCGCACATGAATTAAATGTAGTATTAAGTTTATCCCAAGAAATTTCAGAACAGCCTGAAAAAATTAAAGCACAATATATAAAATGAGGCACTATCAACGAACGTATAAGCTTGAGTTTAGCATCACGAGGTGTAAAATGTGCAGAATGCCACAAATTACTAAGCGTTAAATAATTTTTTTTAGTTATATAGTTCACATGATCATCCCAATTAAGCTTATTTATATAATAAGACCAAGGTCTCTTAAGGTGTAAACCAATTTAATAGGCTGGCCATTTAATATTAATTGAGTAGAGCTTAAGCGCAATAATGTGGTTTTATTTTGCGTAATAATTAAAGCTTGGGATTTTTTGTAATTCATATGTGTATGATTTCTAGCTGCCCAGTCAGAAATTGTATGGAGTGCTTGATTGATTCGATCGATGCATTCACAAAATTTAGCTAGTGGGGCCAAATCATATATTTGAAGATCATCAGCAAAAGTATGATAATGTATGTTAACCAAAGAATTTATATCATTTATAAATAGTGAGAAGAGAATAGGCCCTGTGGGACACCAGTTGTAATGTATGATGGTTCAGAAAAATTGCCGTTAAAATGAGCAGTTTGGGTTCTTTAAGTTAAGTACGACTGCAAAAGTTTTAAATCACTCTTAGAAAAGTAAAATTTGGTTTTTAACTTTTCCAAAAGTACAGAGTGTTCAACGAAATCAAAGGCTTTAGAAAAAGCAAGTACTACCAAAATCGATACCTTTCCTTCTGACATTGAACGGCTTAAGTCATCAACTATTTTAACAAGCGGCAGATGCAGTGTTATAATTCTCTCTAAAACATGACTGAAAAAAATTCATCATCTGATTTTTATCAACAATGTCCAAGATTTGATTTTTCATTAATTTTTCCAAAATGTTAGAGCGACGTGGTAATATGCTGATCAGGCGAAAATCATTAAATATTGATGGATTTATGACTCTTATTTACAGGAATTACATATGCACTTTTCCAAATATCTGGAAAACTGAGCTTTTACAACAATGTATTTATAATATGCGTTAGATAGTTTAAAACAACAAGAAGAAGAATTTTTATGAACCTCATTGGAATATCATCAGTCCCGATTGCATTAAAGTTAATCTCTTTTACCAATCTCGAGATCTCAAGATCAGAAACATTACTATTTTCTACATCAAAGTTAGGCAAGATCGTGCTGTAATTAGAGGAAAAATGATCCTGAAAATCATTAGGCGATAAGTTTGTTTTAATAGAGGATTTGCTATTAGATAATCCGTATTTTCTAAATTTTTGCCAAAGAATTTTAGGTGGTAAATCAATATTGAACACCTTTTTAAAATTACTAAATTTCGCCACTTTTAACTTCATACAATTAACTTTATTTCGATAACTATATAGTGAAGCGCTTCCAGTTTTGAGTGTTTTATCGTTCTTCCAATATGCATATAAATAAACTCGAATGATTTTATGTGTCAGAATATCTAAGTTGAACCATGATACATCATCGAAAGATTTCAGTTTATATTTTTTATTTGAAGCAAACTTATTGAGCTTATATGATAGAGAACCAACTCATTGAAATAATAAAGCTTAGCATCAATGTTTTCCATAGAATAAACCAGTTCCCAATGCAACAAAGCAGCTTCGTGCAGAAGTAAATTCTTATCTATAGCATTAAAATTTCTTCGGTTATTTGAATAAACTATCTGAAAATCATAAGATCCAAAAATTAAGTCATGTGAGGTAAACAAACCTGATACAGAGATTTGAGTTAAAAAGCCCATTTTATGAATATTATTGGAAATCAGTAGATCAATGCAATTACAGCTGCTATTGACGAAATTTTATAGGTTCAGCAGAAGCTATGGTAAGGTTAATTGAGTCTCATAAAGACACAAATGATTTAGTATACGGTTCATTAGATAAAATATTCATATTAAAATCACCCAAAATTAAAATATCGACGTATTTACACACAGATTCAGTAAGAAATTTATTTATACAATTTATAAACTTGATTTTGGGAAGACTATATCGTCGCTTTAATAATGAAATGACGTATACGCAAAAGTATAGTTTCGAGATATTTGAGTTTAAAGTTTGATGTGCGCATGCATTTGCATGGACGTTAATTTATAATTTATTAATTCTTACCCCCAGTCATAAAATAATTCGAAAATTTAAAAACGCCAATTCAAAGATGCCCTTATGGGGAATGCAGCGCACCTATTATATAAAAACAACGTATAAATAGCATACGTTGTTTCATTATTAAAGCGACGATATATAACACCTACCAGTAATTTGTCATGACAATCATTTTCAATTTTCACAAATAACATATCAAAACTAGAAGAAGGTGAATTTTTCTTAACAATTTTGTATTTAATTTGATTTTTAATATATAGAACGACTCCCCCACCCCGTCTTGCATACCTATCTTTTCGAACATAATTATATCCAGGGAGTGAAAATAAATGGTCATTACGCTTTTCTTTAAGCTGATTCGGAAATAGCTATGAGATCAAGTGGAACATCCTTGATCATATTTCTAAATTCATCAAAGTGCGGCAATATACTGCCAAGGTTAAGATGAGCAAAATCAATAAAATAATATTTTGCATATCAGCAACTGTTCCAGATATTTTGTGAACAACCAAATTTAACTTGTCTAAAACAAACCTTTCGATACTAATATATTTACAATTTATTAATTCTATTTTCTATATTTCTTATCTTAAATTAAAGTTAACTCAAATTCAAAATTTCTTATATGTACTAGCTCCTATCCTTTACCACAAAAACAAAAATTTAAATATTTCCAAGATAATTTCATACGGTTCCGACCAGAGGAAATATTATGTCATGTTTATCTGCCGTTAGTTGGAGACCCTCTTCATTATAAAACAACTCAAAATCTTCATCCGCCAAAAACTTGACTAAAACTGTCCCATTAACTAATTTATATTGATGAATTTTATCTTTTCTTTTTAGTGTAAGCGCTAATCTATTAGTTTTATAGCACTTTTGAGTTAAATTTAGCTGTATATAAACTCGGATTTTACCATTAAACCCATCAATGTTATCCAGGAGCAGATTTTTTGAATTTTTAATATAGCGTTGTAAGTATTGATCTTTGTGCAACAAGCTCGCGAAACAAATTAATATAAGTGGATGAAATTGTTTATTACTTCTTGACGCTCATTTAAGACGAAAAATATGGGCATCCGGCAATAAAAACACTGACACCATCAACATTAACAGAATCCTTACAGTAGCCAAAGTTGCTCGATAGTGAACTAAACATATTGCGAAGATTTTTATTTGGGGCATGTGGAACTCCATTAACTAGCTCGAAATCTTTACGAAATGAATCAACATTGTTGTTTATTTTTATGTGTAGCCAAACCATATTGTCCTCTATCTCAGAAAATTTTTATTCAAACGCAGAAGCAAGCTTGTTGATATCATTTTTAATTTCTAGTTTGAACTTATTTATAATGGTATTAATGTTTTCCGACAAGGTGATATTAAGTTTTTCCAAACTGGAGTCGAGCTTGGAGTCGATATCAAACGCAAATGAATTAATGTATATATCATATATATATATCATAAACTCAGATTATTTTCTTAAATTGAACGTCACTTGAAATTTTGCAGTTACTGTAATAACCAGTAATAAACAGCTGACCAAAATATAATAATTTATTGAACACTTGGTTAAAAATAAACTGTTATTAATTATGTTCAAACAGAAAAATTGATTGATGACGAAATAGATATATAAATTACACTCAGAAATCACTAAATAAATTGATGAATCTTAGATAACTTCCAATAACAATTTGTCCAAAAATCGTATACTTAAAAAAACGTTGTCATGAACATAATATAAATAAGCACAAATTGCATTAAAATATAAAAGTCAAACAACATTGTTCTATCAGAAAATCACTCAAAGCTACCGTAGTACATGACACAAAATAATAAATTCAAACAAGCTCTTATAATTAGACGGTCAAATTAATTTTCAAAAGAAACTAGTCATAAAACTGAAGCTACCGAGAAACCGAGATTAAAGAAACTAATAGCGGCACGAAAACAATCAAGAAATTTAAAATGATTGTAATGAAATTTTACCGGTTGTGAACAAAGAATCTACTCGCTCACCATCTTGAATAAATTATGAACTTTTCAAGATGATTATGAACTTGAGTATTTGAATGTGCGACTTGGACCGCGATCACATGGGAGAGCGGGTAGATCGATCAAAATTTCAACTGCAAACATCGTTTCGATCCTTGGATCTACTTCGATAAAGTTGCGAAGGTCTCATGATATTTTGTGGTTGAATGACATTAAGCAGCAACAATACCTGATTGGTCAATGTCATTATTTCACTTGAGTACGGAGAAGAAGAAGAAAAAGCGGTAGGTAAGAAACCGCATGAATTTGAGATCACTTTAGGGAAGCGAGGACGTTATCTGCTCTCTCGGCATTTTCTATAAATCAGTATCGACCATCACGATAGCAGCGTGAAAAGCAGTTGGGAGTTTTTCCTCGCAAAGAATTTTTAGAATTGCCTCTTGAAATGAATTCTGGGATTTAGTAACCGTTTGTGAGGACTTTTTATCCCCAAGAGCCATACCGCACTGTATATTCCGTATGCAGTCTGAAGTGCTGCTGGATCGGCGGGCTAGAACCGCTTCTTTGATCCTATTATAGAGGCGATCTTGATCGGGCTTTATCAAAAGATCACTGACCAAAGACACCAGTATGGTAGTAACCATAAACTGTTACATACATACTTTGCCGTACTTAGTTTGTTGGGATTGGATATTTGCCAACAAAAATTGCCATTCTAAGGTGATGAACCATTCAATTTCTAGGACCAGTTATGTTTGTTATGTATGTTTAATTTGTGACGTAGTTATTCGAAGGAGTTGTAGCCGCCAGAGATAGAGAAATAGATGGAGAAAGAGTTAGAGATTGTGGAGCATTTAAATTAGCTGTTGTACCTCCAAGAATAATTTTGGTTAGAGCAGCTGCGACCAGTGCCTGAAGGTGGTCTTTTGTAACCATGAAGGTTTTGGTATTTTCATCCTCAATAGCTTCTAAATTTTCTGGTGGTCCTACGTAAACCACCGGGAGTGTGCCACTCAGTCGAATTAAGGAATTTTTAATGACAACTAAGTAAAAGTATGTTTCAGCGCATAAAACTTTAGCGGCGTGCTGTGTCGCAATAATAATTGAGGATAAACAATTAAACCAAACAAACCAAAAGTTTCCTAATATTGTACATAGTTCTTATAAAATTATTTGAACAAGAAAATTTTTTAAAATAGCAAGCAATAATTACTGTAAAAGTGAGTAAAATTATATTAAATAAATAGTATAATTAATAAATTTGTTAATTGACGTTGACTCCATATCAAAAAAAAAATTGCGCTTAGTCCTTGTCGGTAGTCACCAAATATAGCTTGTATGTGCTATAGTGTAGAACAGAACAGTGAGGAGCAGAGCAGTGTAGAGCAGAGCAGTGTAGAACAAAGCAGTGCAGAGCAGAGCAGTGTTGCTAATTATTTGCTTTGACTAATGTAGTTGGAAAAGTCAACTTGATTGTCGATTGTCGGCAAATTTTACCAATTTTAATTTCCAATTTGTAGCCTGTGATATGTGATCGTATCAAGATCCACTCCAGAAAGTCTCTCCATAAAATCTGAAGGTTCAGTTGTTTAGATATTGCTGTAATTGCGTTGAACTAATTCTACACTCGGTATTTTATTTTCATGTAGATACACTTTTTAAATTTCTTTGATTGAAGAATGTCAAAGACTAACAGAAATTAAATTTTACAATTAAAGAAAACATATACGCTTCGTATATGATAACTATACAGTTTATACTTATAATGGAAATTTTGTATGTACATATACATACTTAAGTGTGAATATTCAGCAGTTGCATGGTGGATCCGCGCTACGTTGATCAATGTGTTCCAAAAGTTAATCATTGCTCTCTCTCAAAAATTGAAGCCTTTTTCATAAGATGCATCATAATCACTTCATTTTGTAGGCTGTAGTGTGCATGAAGACAGTGAAAAAAAACGCAAAGAACAAGATTTTTTCGGAAATAAAAAACCGGAAGTTGAGATACAGAATTGCTGTGAAGCGTTTCATCCAATTCGGTTATCAGGTACAGATGTTATTGAGCTTTCCAAAAAACAGTTGCTCGAAAGACTCTTCACAACTTGGTTGAATATCGCTAAAAAACTAATCAGTTTCTTGCCATACAAATCTGCATCTTTTTTTTAATGTCGTTTTCGATTGAAGAACTTGTTTTGTTAATAACTAGTTCTTAACGAGCTCTTTTTTTCAATCGAACATGCAAACATTCAGTGTTAGTGTATGAGTAAATTGAATTGGTTATTTTATTAATTCTTTTATTTTGGAATGTTTGAAAAGCAATAAAAAAACAATACATTTTGCGAAAAAAAAACTAATTTCATAATATATATGTTAAATAATTAAAAATAAACTTAAATTATTTATATGATGCTGCGTTATAATTATAACGTTTTGATTTAGCGTTTGTTGTGTGTACTTTTTGTCATAGTATAAGTAAAACTCAAAAATAACTGAAAATAAAACTATAGTTATTCAAAACGGGAAAATATGCACAACCAGTTCAGAACTAGTTTTTTTATTTTGCTTCAATCGAACATGATTTGGAGGGGAACTAATTTTTTTGTATTGAAAAAAAAGAACTAGTTATGAACTGGTTCTCAATCGAAAATGCTATATGTGTCAACAAATTTCTTTAATGAACGAATGTTGTATGCTCCCAACAAACATTAAAATATAGTGACAAAAACAACCTGTTGGGGGACCCTCCAAACCCTTGTCCAATAGACTTCAAAGGCTAATGTAAATATACTTCAAAAGCTTATTTCTCATTTTGCCAACGTTTTATGAAAATCAATTTAAAACTATAGGCTACAGTCGGGATAAACATCTAAAAGAGCTTTTTAACGGGAAGTGACAAACCGGAAGTTGAAATGCAGAAGTATTCGAAATAGTTCGAAAATCTTATATACCGAGTTTCAATAAGATTGAAAGCCAGGAAGTTATTCAAGATTCAAACTTGGAGGTGCTCGGGAGACCCCCGTAATTTTGTCCAATTTTGAAATGAATCCAAATTTTCGAGTTGATCTGGACTGGATCATATTCCACAGTTTCATCAAGATTCTGTAGAGGTTTGTCACCCACACAGTTTGTCAATTCACCTCACCTCATTCTCAGACATACACCTTTTTTTATTGGCTTTTTAGATAGAGGATGGTCCAAAACAAAAGATAAAACGAAATTTTGGGTATGTTAGATTTTTTTTTTCGAAAGATTGCATTACCTCACACAATTGAAAATTGTGATGTGAAGTAAAATAAAGTTAAATTAAAATATCTTAAAGCAGTTGTTATGTTTAAAACTAAGTAACTTTTAAAATAATAGAAAAGTATAACAAAAAGCATCTCCTTAATTGTTGAATTATGTATCTAAAGACCTTGTAGAATGTAAATATGTGAATGCAATGATAAAGGATAAGTATATTCGAACTCCAACCCTTTACTACCCTGGCAAAAATTCATGTAGGAAAATTATATAGGAACTTACATGATCATGATCATTTCTTGTAGAGAATTGGGACCAGAAGTTTACAAGATCATACAAGATTCACATAGGATCTTTTAAAGTTCATGTAAGGATCTTTTATAGTTCATGTAAGATCCTAACAAAAATTCCTACAAGAATTCTTGCCAGGTAGGAACTTACATGATCATGATCAATTCTTGTAGAATAGGGACAAGAAGTTTAGAAGATCATACAAGATTCACATAGGATCTTTTGCCATGGTACAATTTAATATTAAACTTTAACGAATGTTGTGGTTTTTTGGAATTATTGTAGATGTACATACCTAGTTATATATAGAAATTTAATCTCAGTTAAACAAATATTTCAGAGAAATTTTTCTATCCTATGATTCCGTATTTGTTCAAAAAAGGTTTAAAAATACTTATCGTCTTAACATTACAATATTAATTATGAATTTAATCTTGTTTGTAATTCTATTTTATAATTAATCTACACTCACCTGTACAATAAATTGTATTACATTATAAAATCTGGTTTCATCTACTTCTGTACAGTTGGAGGAAGTATAGATTTAACATTTGGCTGGTTTAATTTTAAATTTTAAAAAACACGTGAGCTTTGTTCATAACTTATCTTTTAAATACGGTGCTCCTAGCGTCATTTAATTTTAATTGAAGTCTATAAATTTGTAATTTTAATGGATTAACTATAAATTTAATGAAACTCAAATTGATAATGGATACATTACGTTTTTCAATTAAGCTGTAACGCTGTTAGGAATTTTTATTTTCAGATGACTCAAATGTAAAAGATGAATTTATAATCCCCCTGACCTTGACAACTGTTTCAAAATCAGTTTTGCGCATTTATTAAAAGTGTAATTGCTTTAATTAAAAAAGTTGTTGCTTTTTACTTTTAGTTGTTGCTTTTATTTAATATATGCCCATTTTCTTCTTGATTGCCTTATTCATACCGCTATTTGTTTTCTTAGATTTTTTGCTTAATAGTTGCCTCATATAGAGTTCAAAAACAAACTTCATGGCCACAAAAAAGTTTTAATTCTTAATTTAACAAACAATACTCTTTACTTCTATAAATTATCATTAAAATTATTAGTTTTTAAGTTTTAACGTTCATACAATTGAACTTTACGAGGGTTAGTAAAAAAATAGTTTTAGTAAAAACAATTCGGTACGATTTTCGAGTTTTTAGGTTAACATGAAAATGAAGCTAGCAGTTCGGCGATAAAAAAAAATAATAACCGTTCATTAATAAAATACAAACAATTTATTTCCTACGAACTTCTCAACTGATTCTGGTTTTCAAGAAAGAAAATTCTGAATGAATTGAAGCTGTTTTATGAATTGTTTTAAAACATATACTATCTAGAATTTTAAAACAAATCTGATTTCACAACAATAGTAATATTTATTCAAATAAATTCATTATCAAACTTCTTTAAAATACAAAGTAATTTAGTAATTTATAAGCAAAACAAATTCATTCAAATTCGTGTGAATTAGTTGTAATTGGTTTCCAACATCATCAATTGGAGGTTTCACAATTAGTTTAAATGATTTGAGTATTTCTATTTTATAAATAGGTCTTACTACGCAATTAGAATTTAGTCTAAAATTTCAACAGAAACAAAGAACCAAGACAATCAATATTAATTAAACATTAATTTCATAAGCATAAGTCTTTCATAAATTAAAGGGTATTTTTTTAATTTTTAATTAAAACAAAGAAATGTGAAAACTGGATTTAACTGTAATAATCCCGTTGAAAACAGTATTAGCCAAGCAAATTTAAAAAAAATTTTAATTGTGAAAATATTTTATTTGTTTTTATTCAATGAACATTTTAAGTTATTTTGATTGATCAATTAATAAAGTAAGGAAAAATATAATTATTAAAACAGATGGATCTGGAACAGTCGGCATCGAAGATTAGCAAATTTTCGGAGAAGCAGAGTTCTAAAACCACTGAAACGGTCGTGGGAGGAAGAGAAAAATGGTTGTAGTTCAGTGAGGCGGAAATATTAATGTTTGATAAGTTCTTTTGAAAGTGTTTCTCTATTAGTAAATTATGCAACATTTATGGAAACAAAATTTATCGAACAAAATAAGAAAATAATTTGTCATACAAACTTTTGTACCACAATGAGTATTATATTCTATGCCACAACTTTATAGGAGTGTTATAGACACTTTGTTGGTGTGGTACTTTTTTTTCGAAGACACTTGTGTTTAAGCGCTGTATAAGCCTACTGAACGTGGCGTTACACACAAACAAAGCGTATTAATAATTTTATAATTATAATTAAACATTTTTTCTGTAAGGTTTTATATTTAAGGGAAAAATAAAAATTTTGTTTAAGTGAAGTTAAAAAAAATATTTTATGTAGATTTAATGAGTGTAAAGAGCGCTAAAATGGCCAATCAAATGTCCAGAAATCAATTCTTGTTGTTTAGTTTTTAGACATTTTTATTTATTAAGGTCTAGAATAATTTTAACTAAAAATTAAAATACCAAAAACAGATCTCATGTAACAATTCATGTTCTAGTTGTTTTAGCTACATTTCCTAAACATTAATATATCTATGCAACCATAATTTATTTATAAAAATATATTTAAAGAAATGAAACAAAAATCTTGAATTAACCAAAAATAAGGATTATAGCGAGATTCTGTTTTGTGGAAATGATTACATATTACGAATTAGAGGTTAATGAGAAACTCTTTTCCTGCCAACCTAAAGGAACCAAGTTCAATTCGTGATAATGATTATTTCAACAAAAGTTAAAATTAAAGTTTTATTTCGAATGCAAATAAATATAATATGTAATAAACAATAAAAGGTAAATATTTTAAAATACAGAAAAGGATATCATGTGGCGTTCCGTAAGGTTCCAAACTGGTCCTTTTCTATGGAACATGGTATATGACGGACTACTAAACATGAACTTGTCGGAATAATCAAAGCTGGTAGGTTTTGCTGACGACGATATCGTTGTTTGCTCATCTGCTCATCTGGACATACTATATGGAGAGGATTAAAAGATGGCTAGACCAAAAGGGTGTAATGGGCAACATATTCCATGTGAGTTTGTTTCTATTTCCGTCCTCTTTACCTATAGTAATACACGATAGAGATCTCCGAAATCAATATAGATTTCTCAATCCCATTGTGTGTAAGAACACAATTAGTTAAAATATTTCGAAAATTTGGCACTTCCGGAAGCTCGTATGAAGTTTTTTTTCTATTTTCAATTTATAATTTGTTTACCTAATTATGAAGAATTAAAAAAAGACTTGCAGAATACACAATTTAACTGTGAAAGAAAATTTATGCTGACGGGTGAGTTCTTTCATGGCTCGTGTCATTGAATTTGTTTTTTTTTTGAGTTGCTAATTAGTTTTTTTTGAACTCCTGAGTTAGTGAGTTGGAATTAACTTAGTCGAGATTGAGTTTTTTTGGAATATTGAGTGAGGCAGTTGAGTTGGAGCTTTGAGTTGAGAGTTATTAAGTGTAACAAAAGAAAAAAATAAAGAAAAGGATAAATCGTGTATCGAAATTTCCAAAATTTGAATATTAATTGATTGTTATAACCATATCATTATAAAATCAGCCATAAAAGTGAATTTGATTTTCTTACGTGTTTTAAAATAATTAATAAAAACCAATTAAACGTTAAAATTGGTGTCGATTAACATGATATTGAATAAAAATGGTGAAACGAGGAGTTCTGTGTATTAATAAACTTACTAAAGCTATTCTAAATCAACGTCATCGTATTAGTGGAAGAGATGGGCTATAAATAACTTTTACAAATGAAGCCCAATTGAATGAAATGTTAAGGGTCGTCGAAAGGTGCAGTCGTACGGAGTAAAGTATTGAAATCACACCTAAGAGAACGGGTGGGGGTTGGAGGGGAAGCGGACCATCGCAGGATATCAACAGCTACTGATATAATACTGAATAATACTGATTAATGAATAATACTGATGAATAATACTGATTTAAAGATGGAATAACGTAGGTTTAAATTAGGGAAGGTTGAAACCTGATGGTTCTCCTTTCTTATTATTTTTTATCTTATTACTTATTATTATTATTTGTATTTTTATGAATTTTGTAAAAATGATACTGATTTAAAGATGGAATAACGTAGGTTTAAATTAGGGAAGGTTGAAACCTGATGGTTCTCCTTTCTTATTATTTTTTTTCTTATTACTTATTATTATTTGTATTTTTATGAATTTTGTAAGACTGATACTGATTTAAAGATGGAATAACGTAGGTTTAAATTAGGGCAGGTTGAAACCTGATGGTTCTCCTTTCTGGAGAACCTGGGTGGTGTTTTAAGGGACACATTGTTTTTTATTCTAAATTTCTTGTAAATATAAGTTGGTTGGAGGAACCTTCGCTCAATAGAGCTAGCGCAGTGTTTGCGTGCAAAGTCCAACTGGTAGACCTTCACTACCAGACCTCCTAATACAAGGGTCTGCAAATAGCAATCCACAAAACAGAAGCAGTGCTAGTGACGGAATGGTGAAATTTTATCAGGCCACCGATAAAATTAAGTGGCGAGATAATCCCCTGGAAGAATAAAATTACCTATCTAGGGGTGGAACTAGACAAGAGAGTCAGTTCCAAGGCACAGACGACCAAGGTAGCAGAAAAGGTTAATGTCAAACGTCGATGGGCCATCGCAGTCGAAAAGAAGAATTCTGACAGGAGTTACAACGTCGAAAATGTTGTACGTGGCACAGATATGGGCCGAAACTCTGTCCCATAAATCGAATAGAATAATGTATTTTCGGTTCATAGATGCTCTGCTCTGAGAATAACATCAGTATACAGTATACAATTCTCGAGTTAGCCGGAACGCCACCGTTTGAACTACACGCAGCAGAAAGAATCAAAATTTAGCCAAATCGCAAGAAGCGTTAATAAGCATAATTCAAGCCATAGCAGCGGCAAGGAGCTTAGTTCTCGATAAATGGCAGGGGTGTTGGGAAAGTAGCACGTCAGGTTGATAAATGTTTCGTTTAATCCCAAATATAAGAGTATAGCTGAGGAGGATACATGAAGAAGTTGACTTCTATATAACGCAGGCGCTGACGGAACATGGCTGTTTCTAAATCGTATTTGCATAGTTTCGAAATACGTTATAACAGCGTATGCGATCACTGCAAGAATTGGAAGAGGACGATATCTTCCATACCCTTTTATTGTGTGCAGTGCAAGATGTGCGGTGGAAAGTGCTCTCGGCGTAAAGATAACACCTGAGAACATTGCGAATAGAATCATGGATACAGAGGAGAATTGGCATGTAGAGCAGATGTTTTTCTCAACGATCATGAAATTCAAGCAGAAGTGGTTCAACGGAGGTTATGATACTAGCGTAAGCTAGAAAAGAGGGTCAATCATGAAGTAATGCCGACATGTTGTTTCGTGATTGACCCTGTCCAGATATGGAGGTTTGCTGAATGGATCATATTTTCACAAAATTTTGTTAATTTATGATCTGTTGTAATTTTCTGGCAACGTATTGATGTTTCGTAATAATTTTATAATAAATTTCTAGACTGCAGAGACAAAATGCTTGTACTTTGACAAAGAGTTTTATCTTTAATATACATCGCTGCCCTAAACTAAGAGAGAATATAACTTTAAAATTGTATGAGGAGAGACATAAAAAATAGTGATATAGCACATTTGCTTAGAGTATATACAAATATAGAGAGAACATAGCTTTAAAATTGTATGAAGAGAGACATAAAAAATAGTAATACCATCTGTCATATTTAATTTCTCTTTTCTCCATTTTGATTTGTTTTAAATTACTACCACAACCTTTTTTATTAATTTATAAATTCGACACAATTCTTAATATAAAATGCAAAAAACTATTAAAGGTTTTATTCATAGCTGTGCTAATTTTTATAAAATGAATGACATTAATTACGAGAGTACATAATTTAAATTTATTGTGTTATTTCCAGTGATTATTTAAGTCAAATATTTGATAAATGATAAACAATATTTTCTAACGACACGAAGAACTATTTAAGTTATGTACACTGAAAAAAAACATGTCCTATTTCCAATCGAAATGCAATTGTCTCAATCTCACCGTGCGGTTACGTATGGCGAATCAAACTACGAAATTGCTTCAACAACTCTACAATTATAAATCGATGAAGTTGAGACAATCACACGAAATGTTAGTGTGAAAATAAAATATCGTTCAATTAATCTCAAATACCTAAACTTTAAAATGAAAAATTCATGATGTAAGGCCAAAGAAAATTTTTTTCAGGGAAATAGTTATTATCTTTATTCAACTACTGTTATATTGGATATAACACTTTATATTTTAAATAAACCTCATTCTGTTGTTAGGAAAATGTTATCGTGTAGTTGTCCCAATCACAGTGAAATTGTTTGCAAATAATTTTTCTTTGCCAACTTCGAGATGAGATTGTTATGAACTTCAATTTTTTTTTCAGTGTAAATATTTTCAAAGCATATTACGAAAATCTGCTCTCAAAATTTTTTCACTATGGACAAATTTATTGTTCATTGACAAAATATCAAAAATTCATATACGGTTATAATGGTTTATTTATGGTTATAATACAACCAAAATGTCACTTTCTTTTTATACAGTCGCAGGAAAGGAGAAACTATTATTTATTTGTGGTAGGGTTCTTTCTTATAGATTTAAAAAAAATCCGCAATAGTTGTACAATTTTAAATCAAATAAAAAGCTACGCACATCTATGGTATTGATGAACGCAAAAGTTTATTTTATATGTTTTTTAAAAGAATGGAAGCTGAACAATAAATCCTATCACATTATAAAATATGACGAAGACCGACGAAGATATTTCATGATAGGATAAAGAAAATTAAAATAAAACAAAAGAAAAACTAAAATAGGGTGGCCAATAATCCAGCGAGTGGCATATTCTTTGATCACGTGGCACCCAGTTACTCTTAATGATTAAAGCTTATAGATATAGAGTTTTATGAAGTCTCGTTTCTTAGAACAAGCCATACGACATTCCATAACTAGGATTAGTTGTCACCGTTGACTGAATATAATGCATTCGCCAACATTCCTTAGATATCAAAACAGGGGTCACAAAATTGACCCCTCCATGCGTTTGTATCAACAGATTCTGGCCTCTATACAATAAAGCATACCATTATGAATGTAGCACACCATTTCGCATGTATCTTAAAGGAATAAAAAATTAAGTTGTCTTTATAATAAGCAATGGGATAATAGTATTTTATTGCGTCAGTGTTTAAAGTTATTTTGTATTTTTCTAGCATAAGTTTATAATGCGAGCGAGCAAAATTCATTACACACGAACTTAATATAACGTTTAATCCATCCGACAGAGTAACATGTATTAATTTAAATTGAATTATTTTAAAATTCATTGAGTAAAGTAAAAATAAAGTAAATCTAGTAGAACTAAAAAAACAATGAATTTATTTTACTTTTTGTACCATTAACTCAAAACAATTAAAACAAATTTATTAAATTTCGATACCTATTTAATTGTTTTTTATCTTGAAAATGAAATGAAAAACATCAAATTTTATACAAATGAGAATTGAGAAACCAAAACAATCATAAAAAAAATTATTTTTTTTTCACAATGGAAATTTAATTCAATGTAATCATTTTATTATCATGTAAACCTCATACTACATCGATTTCTCTAATTACTTAATTCATTAATGTCACATTATATCTTAATTGACCAAGTTTCAGTCATTGATATCACGTTGATTGGAAACAACCAGTAATGGCTATATAATCGTGACTTAGGATGTTAATTAGAATAAAAATATTACCCATCCAACGAATTTACACAAAAGTAATGTCTAGAACTTTAATACAAAAATTACCATGTAATGTAAAAACATTTCCATAATAAGGACTAAGGAGTCTAATGACGGAGGAGAAATTCAACTTAAATAAATAAATAATGATGAATTTTCAATTGCAAAATAGTCGTCGCCTTAGTTGCGTAATTGATAGCATGTCTACAAACGGATTCGAACATGGCCTAATGAGGTTTGAATGCATCCGAAACACGAAAATTAGTAATAGAGTTTTTTTCTAAGACATTTTCAACCACACATTCGAATTAAAAAATTCAAATTATTTTCTTCCCTACTTGAGCTTAATTGTCCACAAAATTTCAAAAACATGATGTTATATTTTTTAAGTATTTCAACTGTAAATTTTAACAAATGATGAAAAATTTTAAACAATGATTGAAAAATAATTTTTAAAATCAAGTTTATTCAGTTTTCGCATTTCCTGGAAAAGTTTTCCTTGGTGATACTTATTTTTTTTTTACACCATCTAAAAGTAGACGTTTCAACAAATATAATGATTAATGTTTGTTTGGAAAAACTGTTTCCTATACGGGAGAATTTTTGTGTGAAAATGAGGTCACTTTTTTGGTTTAAAATCAAAATCAAACGTAAAAATAAATATTTTGATTCCAAAAAATTACAGCGTATTAGGGACATAATAAATTACGTTTTCACCAAATTGTGTGGAAAAAAATTTTTTTTGGGAGATAAAAATTAAAAACGAAAAGCCCTTTTTTCCTCGGTTTTTTCTATTTCCACGGCAAATTTTAGGTTATGTGAAAAAATGGTTTAAATAAAAGAATAATAAGACCTTTTTATTACCTATAACCTTTACTTTAAACTTTTTTCGATAGAAGGTCTAGTTTCGCTGAAAATCATGAAAAACCATTTTTTACCATTTTTTATTTTGTATATAGACTGGTAGACCATGGATAAATAGAATTTGAATTTTGAATGTTATGTTGTCATTTTCGAATATAATAATTTACAATAAAAATCATTTTTTATACTATCGTAGAAAAAATTGCATTTCCTACGCGAGATAAAAACGTTTTGCATTCGTACACGTCCCTCTCTCGCTATCGCGTCTCGTGAACAAATGTTTACTCACGAAAAAACAGTATTTTCATCTATTGTACGAAAATATACTATTTCTACGGTTGAACTAAAATTTCAACATGCTGTTACAATCTTTGGTTACGAAAACTAATCCGTTCTATAATTGTTTTGTGTTTTCATCATTATTACTTAGATCTGAAAGACCTAAGTATTACATTCATGAGCTCAAAGTGACATTCTTACCCCCACTTTTTTGGCATTTCTCGGCGTTTTAGGCCCTACTGATTCTAAAAAATCCAAAAAAAATGTATGTCTGTCTGCCGGCCGGCCGGCCGGCGGCCGTCACAACCTACGAAATTTAGAAAACCGCTGAACGGATTTCAAAATTTTTTTTCTAAAAATAGGTTTACTTAATGAGAAGAGCCGAAAGGACGCCGTGTTCGATAACTGTAACGGAAGTGTGTTAAAAAAATCGTCAAGTGTGTCAACACAAGGAAATTTGCATATTTTTTGCTTAAAAAACGTTCATTTTAAGTGATTACGAGTAGGAACATTGAATTTGAAGAAATCTTGATGGTCGGGATTGGTATGTGAAACCAAAATCTAGATTATTGCATTATAAGTTTGTCAAAAAAATGTTGTCAAATGTGTCAAGAGATAGATTTTTATTTATTTTTTTACCCAATTTTTTGGAAAAAAACAAAATTAATTATTCGTTTGAAACGAAATTTTACTATTGAGAATTATGGCATTATAAGTTTATCAAAAAATGTTGTCAAGTGTGTCAAAAGAAAAATTTTTATTTATTTTTTAGCCAATTTTTTAGAAAAAAATAAAATTAATTATTTGTTTGAAATGAAATTTTGTTATTGTTATTGAGAATTATGGCATTATAAGTTTGTCAAAAAAATAATGTCAAGTGTGTCAAAAAATGATTTCATTTATTTTTTAGCCAATTTTTTGGAAAAAAAATGAAACTGTTTTTATGACGTAAATGTAATTGAAAAGAAATTGCACATGGAAATTTTTGAATTTGTTATAGTTTTTGAAATATTTTTAGAATTTTGAAAAAAGTTTGTGTTTTTGATTGTCTAATAATTTTTGCAATATTTTTAGAATTTTAGAAAAGGTTTGAATTTTTAAGAATTTTTGGAATATTATTGGAATTCAGAAAAAGTTTAAATATTTGATTTTATTCTAATTTTTGGAACATTTTTGGAATTTTGAAAAAAGTTTCAATTTTTGATTTTGTTATAATTTTTGCAATATTTTTAAAATTTTTGAAAAAAATATTAATATTTGATTTTGTAAAAATTTGTGGAATATTTTTAGAATTTTGAAAAAAGTTTGAATTTTATTTAATTTTTACAATATTTTTGGAATTTTGAAAGAAATATGAATTTGTGATTTTGTAATATTTTCTCGAAACGCTAAATGAAGAGGTTTTTAAGTAGTTTGCTGAATGTATCATCTTTTCACTAAATTATGTTAATTTATGATCTGTTATAATTTTCCGGCAACGTATTGATTTTTCGTGTTAGTTTTGTAATAAATTTCTAAACAGAGATAAAAAAATACTTATACTTTAACAAGATAACAAATAGTTATCTTTGATATACACCGCTGTCCAAAACTAAAATCCATATCCTCATAAAAGTTTTTTGCCGGAAACCATATCAAAATCCTTAACCCAGACCGAAGTCTTGATATCTCAGAGCTTGAGATTTTAGCCCCTCCATATTTTCAAATTCAAATAATAGCTGTGTTTTTTGTAAATCTATATGGAATAGAATAACAAAAATGCAAAACAACGATCCAGTTTAAAATTAAAGCTAATAATTTTCTTTGAGATGACTTTGAGTAGATAAATGTATATATTTTTTACACAAGCTTTAGTGAACACAAAATAAAAATTTAGTAAAGAAAAACAAGTAACAAAACTTATTCGAAATTCTAAAATTTTATAAAACCGCCAATGATTTCAACACAAAAGCCTTTAATCTGTTTTTTGCATTTTGTATTTATCTATCGAGAAAGAATATTTAATCCTATAAAGATTGAGGAATTATTACTCAATTACTTAGTTGTCAAATCATATTGATATTTTAGTTCTATTCTATATAGAACTATACATAAAACCATTGAATAAATATCTTAGGAAGAGTAACTAGACATTTTTAGTGAAGCATCTAATTTTTAGTATTGGTGAAGTTTGATAGTGTTTGCATTCTAGCTGGGTGGTACTGTTTACAATTTGCATATTTATATTTTCAAAACAAATAAAAGAACAAATAAATGTTACATATAAATTTAAAAGCCTAATATGTTTGAATAAAACATTTCCTTATATTTCCAAATACCAATATTTTTAACTGTCCATACAACACAAATTTTAATCATTCATATTGAATTACTTTAAGAACACCTTATATTCGGCTATGATAGCGTTTGAAATTTGGTTTGACAACGATCGATTAAGAAAAATTACATTTATGTAGGGTAATAAAATATAAAATTAAACTAGAAAATAACAGTTTTTGTAAAGCAAATTCTTTATGTTCTTGTTAAAACATCCTTCTAAACCCTTTTTATGCGTAGTATTAGTAAAAATATTATAATCATTGATATGAAATTCGATGATCAAATTTCAGTATACATTTATTTGTACATATTTTAATGCAACACTTCATTTTTGTGAATAAACTCTGCACAAATACTTATAATTGTTTTGTAAAATATTAATTTAAACTTTAATTTTTATAAATTTTGTTTAATTTGAATATCTTAAATTAGAATTTCGGATAAAAGCTATCATTTTATTTTAAAATACAAAACTAAATATGTCAAATGTCATGGATGAAGAACACACAGATATACAAATAACATACTTCAAAAAATACTCGTGTAGCCACACGTAATTATTCTTCCTTATATATGTATTCAATGCATAAGACATAATAACTAATATGTAATGAAAAACGTCAAACGAACAAATCAACAAAAACAAGAAAAAAATTAATATTTTTTAAAAATGACTTTGCATTTAAACAAATTGAAACACATATTTTTATTTACTAGTCCTCCAAGACGGTAACCAAAGATATTTTTATGTTTAATAAATGCCGTAGAAAAATTAAAAAGTATAACTTGCCAAAATGCACATTTTGGTATCGTTACAATTCTGCAGTTACCATGAAGAAGAAATGTGACGTACAATACAAATTAATGTTACACGAAATACGACGAAACAATGAAACACAAGACAGTGATGAATCAATTATTAATGATTTTATAAAAAACTCAATAAACAAACATTAATATGCATATACATATTTGCTCCTATTTAAAAAACAGTTTAAAACAAGTTTAAAAGAAAAAACAGCATTAGCTCGAGATTTTATAAATATAATGTTAACACGCGACATTAATCAAGGTCATGACTTTCGATCTTGAAAATTTTTTGTTTTTGGAGGATAAAACCAAAAAATTGCACATGTTAATGCCTTTTGCTTCAAGTTTTATCAACATTGATTGCCTAAGTGTCAATTATAATTCAACCAAATCATTTTATTTATTTCTGATTTGGTACGAATTGATGATTCATACTTATTTCACAATCTATAAGTTTTTTATGGCTGATTCAAGAGAAGAATAACATATATATTCCAACATTACGAAATTGTAGCAAAAAACATGATTCACTGACTTGGATAGACTTAAGCAAAAACAATTAATTGATGTTTATATAGAGGTGCTAGTTGCTTAGCAACTGTGCTCGCTCGTGCGGTCGCGTCGATTCGCACATCATTGTAGCATACATGGTTGCAATGATGGATTTGTAGCAACAGTATAAGTTCACCATATACTGTATGAAAACACATCGCGTTTGCTTGTTATGATCTATCTCAAACCCGTAGCAGCTTTTTTGAAGTGAAAACTTCTTTAGCCGCGTTGTAAAATTTTCTTTGGAGTAAAATCTATATATTCGCATCATCAATTATTAAAACAGCAAAATATTTTTAAAAATGAAACACATCCATCATTTCTGTGGAATTGGATATCGCGCTCGACTGATGTTCTGTAGATCGTGAGTTCCTGGACTGGTACATTTTTTATTATTTTTTTTTCTAATTTTTATTAAATACCATTAAAATTATTATTTTTTATGCATGAATTCATAAAAATAATAAAACTTTCTTTTTACGGATTTTAAAAAATTGATCTATAATGCAGTTTTTTAAAGTTATATTGCTACTGTCTTTTGCAATTTGCGTTCTAGTCATCATGCTAAATAAATATTGAACGTAGGAAAGATAGTACCTAAAACAATTACATTTGTATATCAAAATTGTTGGTTTGAAATTGTATGTAATACATGTTTAAAGCTCACAATAGCTCACAGGATTTAAAACTCACAATTACGAGACGGAAATCGCATAAATTCTATATAAAGAAGCATTGTTTATGTATGATTAAACATGGATGGCAATCATGATAAATAAAATAATTAAAAATGGTGACACTTAGCCGATAGTGATTTGCAAACGGCAACAATGCGCATTAATACCAATTAATTTACTTAGCTTTCCGCAGGAAGATTTGTAAAATTTTAAATTGTTGATCTATTAAACAATTACAATTGTATATCAAAACAATTACATTTGTATATCAAAATTGTTGGTTTGAAATTGTATGTAATACATGTTTAAAGCTCACAATAGCTCACAGGATTTAAAGCTCACAATTACGAGACGGAAATCGCATAAATTCTATATAAAGAAGCATAGCTTATGTATGATTAAACATGGATGGCAATCATGATAAATAAAATAATTAAAAATGGTTACACTTAGCCGATAGTGATTTGCAAACGGCAACAATGCGCATTAATACCAATTAATTTACTTAGCTTTCCGCAGGAAGATTTGTAAAATTTTAAATTGTTAATCTATGGGTGTGACAACCACGTGTACTTTAGTCCCTGCTATTGGAATATGAGTTATCTTGTGATATCGTATACCACTGGCAATAGCAGTGCAATCTCATTAGCCAAAGTGATATCTTAGGGGTCCTGGCGGATGAAGTATTTTCAATCAACTATACCATCCCTTACTCTAAGTTATGGAATATTCTTTGATGATACGCTATTTTTTTTAAAATAAAATATGTTTGGTAGTAGAAATTACAAGGTATGTCACAACAACACATAAAAAACTTTTAAGAACAAGGTCCCACTACAATTCATGCTTTCTAAGGTGTTGATAGACGCAAATTTTTCTATGATATGTTTTGATTATTTTAAACTAGCAGGACCCGGCGTATGTTGCTACGCCTATAAAAAAGTTTGTGTGCAGAAAATAATAACAAATCAGAATAATATCACTTATAAATCCAGACTTATATACTAATCTAAAACCAGTCAAATCACTTTATTTGTTGACATATTTGCATATATTTTACCGATTTCTTTAAATAACCTACATTGTTTGTTTGTTTTTGAAATTACTGGGGACGCTTATTTTTCTTAATAAGGGGCCTTTACGGGCTGAAATCTCACAGCTCTGAGATATCAAGACTTCGGTCTGGGTTAAGGATTTTGATATAGTTTTCGGCAAAAAACTTTTATGAGGAAATGGTTTTTAGTTTTGGGCAGCGATGTATATCAAACATAACTCTTTATTAAAGTACAAGTATTTTTTATCTCTGTTTAAAAATTTATTACAAAACTAACACGAAACATCAATACGTTGCCGGAAAATTATAATCAAAATTCCAAAAATATTGTTAAATTAAATAAAATCAAACTTTTTCAAACTTCCAAAAATTATAATAAAATCAAAAATTTAAAATTTTTCAAAATTCTAAAAATATTCCAAAAATTCTAACAAAATCAAAAATTAAAACTTTTTCCAAAATTCTAAAAATATTGCAAAAATTATTACAAAATCAAAAATACAAACTTTTTCAAAATTCCAAAAATATTTCAAAAACTATAACAAATTCAAAAATTTCCATGTCCAATTTCATTTTAAATTACATTTACGTCATAAAATCAACTACATTTTTTTTCCCAAAAAATTGGCTAAAAAATTAAATGAAATCATTTTTTGACACACTTGACATATTATTTTTTGATGCCATTGATAATGCCATAATTCTCAATAATCATAATAAAATTTCATTTCAAACAAACAATTTTATTTTTTTCCAAAAATTTAGGTAAAAAACTAAATACAAATCTTTTGACACACTTGACAACATTTTTTTGACAAACTTATAATGCCATAATTCTCAATAATAATAATAAAACTTCATTTCAAACAAACAATTTATTTTATTTTTTTTCCAAAAAGTTGGGTAAAAAAATAAATAAAATTCTTTCTTTTGACACACTTGACAACATTTTTTTGACAAACTTATAATGCAATAATCTAGGTTTTGGTCTCACATACCAATCCCGACCATCAAGATTTCTCCAAATTCAATGTTCCTACTCGTAATCACTTAAAATTAACGTTTTTTAAGCAAAATATATGCAAATTTCCTTGTTTTGACACACTTGACGATTTTTTTGACACACTTCCGGTACAGTTATCAAACACATCGTCCTTTCGGCTCTTCCCATTGAGTAAACCGATTTTTAGAAAAAAAAAATTTTGAATTCTAGATTTCGTCGGTTGTGACGGCCGGACGGACGGCCGACAGACAGACACACATTTTTTTTTTTGCTTTTTTAGAATCAGTAGGTCCTAAAACGTCGAGAAATGCCAAAAAAAGTGGGGGTAAGATTTTGACTTTGAGCTCATGAATGTAATACTTAGGTCTTTCAGACCGAAGTAATATATATAAGGGTCTGGTCCGGATATCCCAATCAGGGCCTGATCCGATTATCCCAATCAGGGTCTGATCCGATAATCCCAATCAGGACCTGATAGGGCAAAAGCGTTACACTCATGATCAGGGCCCAATCAGGCTGCCATACCAATGCCTGATCCGGAGTAGGGCAAAACTGATCAGGACCTTACTTGAGCCCTGATAAATTTCTGCTCGGGAAGTTCTACACCTTGTCACTCGAACCATAAAAGGATGGCCTCAAATAAACTCGATTTGATATCTTTGGCAATTCGTTCGTCCATAAAATGTACTTTTAAAAAACCGTCAAATCAGCAACATTTTTTCTATGTTGCATGGAATCAACCTCGTTTGTAAGATTTGAATTGCCGATCAACTTAATAGCACTCTACAGCTGTTTAGAATCGTATAGAGTAGAATAGAATCAAGAAATACCAAACTAATTATGAATGCGCCACCCGAAATCTGAGAACAATATTCCATGCAGGAACGTATAAATGATTTGTATACTAAAAAAAGTCGTAAGTGCGTTAAATTTGCTCGTCGAGGGTGCCGTGAATGTAGAAGAACAAACTGAGAAAAATAATTAACATAAAGTTGTGTTGTAGAATTTTTATATTGCACATACAAATGATTTTTCCCTCTTAAATGTCAGTTGCAATGTCACTTGAAAATTGATCCAAATTATACACAAAATGCTACATATCGTTAAATATAAGCAAAAGCAGTTTAGGGTAACCGAAGTTCAGTTACACCAACTTGGTTTATATTGGAAATAAATATTATTAATTCAAATAATAATTCAATAATAATTAACAATAATTCAAAAACTGTTCATCGCAAAATTTTGAAAATTGCAGCATTTCTTAAATAAGATGCTCTTTCATTCCCTTTAATTTGGGTCAAAAATGCTTTTTTCACCCTTCCTTACTCTCAACCCCTCAAAATGGAAAACGTAGGAGGAAAACCAACTGTTAGTTGCAGTTTTTTGACCATAATGCAAAAACTGGGCAGCGCGAAAAGTTCTAAATAAAATGAAAATGTTCCTTTAATTAAGTCTTCTGTTTCGCCCTTCCCCAATCTCACCCCCTCTAAATACAGAAAAACAATTATGTGACACTTCGCTTTAGTTTTCGTTCAAGGTTTAGCAAACTTCCTATCTCCAGAAATTTTTTCAAATTTTTTTGTCAATCAATGTCGAAACGAAAGTTCGGTTGTTGCACTTTTTTGACAATAATTCAAAAACTGTGTACTGAAAAATTCTAAAAAAAATCATGTTTCTGAAATTTAGCGCTCTTTCATGACACCCCCTCATTTGTGTCAAAAAATCTTTTTTTCACCATACCCCACCCCCATCCTCTAAAAATATGGAAATTAAATTATTTGAGACTGCGCTATATTTTTCGTTTAGAGTTTATCAAATTTCCTTCAAATTTTTCTGTCAATCAACGATGAAACGTAGGGGAGGGGGACCAACTTTTTGTTGCACTTTTTTACAATAATTCAAAAACTGTGCTCTGTAAAATTCTAAAAAAAATTATAATGTTTCTTTAAATTCAGTGTTCTTTCATATGATACCCCACACGTTTGGGTTAAAAAAGATTTTTTTCACCCCTTCCCAATCTCAACACAGAAAAATAATTTTGTAATACTTCGATATAGCTTTTGTTCAGAGTTTATCAAACTTCCTTTCTCCATGAATTTTTTCAAATTTTTCTGTCAATTAAGCTTGAAAACTTCTACTTCTGATAATAATTCAAAAACTGTGCATCGCAAAATTCTAAAAAAATGTTTTTTAAATTAAGTGCTCTTTCATGAATGATATCTCACATGCATGGGTTTTAAATGGTGTTTTCCCCCTTCTGATGCGCACTCCCTTAATAAATACGATTATGAGTATTTTACAATTCGCTATATTTTTCATTCAAAAGTTACCACTTTTTCTATATTTCCAAAGACTTTTGAAGTTTTTTTATTAAATATGTTTGGAACTAAGTGGGGAAAGAAAACTTTAAAAAAACGTTATCATTCAATTTTATTCAAAAAACTGTGTAGTGAAAAATTCAAACTCTTTCATATGACACCCTAATTGACTCGCTAAAAAAGGGATTTTCTTGAAGGACTTAGTTCCGCCTGTTAATTTAAAGTGAAATTTTTAAAGTGAAAATTAATAAGTTTTTGAGTTTATAGAAATTGTCAAAACTTTAAAAGAATTTTGAACTTCTGACAACTTTTAGAAATAAAAAATGATAAGTAGCGAATTACGTGTTGAGCTCGTGAACAAAAATACAAATCCGACTTTTTCAAAACCAACTATTTTGTCAGAACTGGATTTGGATTTGGATACATGAAATTGTTAGTGTAATTTGGCAAATAAAATACACCTAACAACACATAAAAACCTTTTAAAACCTAGGTCCCACAACAACATGTTTTCTGACGTGTTGATGGACGCAATTTTTTTGGTTTTCTTTCATATAATTAAATATGACATGAGACAATATGTCATATTCAGTGCGATATGCCTTGACCATGTGACGCACTGTCTTCCTCAATGATTAAAGCACGTGATGTGAAGGGCTTATAGGAGTTTTATGAAGGTCCGATCCATTTTATGCTCGAGCTAGCAAAAGCATGCATCATTAAGGAATATGCCATAAATAAGATTGAGGTTGCTACCGTTGACTGAATAATCATCTACCAGTGCCCTTAAGCTATAACCCTGGCTAGTGATATCTCACTTCTATTGCGCAAGCCGCATGTGGCATCTCACGTTATAACCATAGATTGCATGCAATTAATTTACCATTAGTCATGGCATCAAAACATTTCAATTACTCACTAAATTTACCATGTTCAAGTATAAGCTATAGGTGAGTGGTTAGACAGGCTAACCAAGAATCGGTTCCCAGTTTAAATCACGAGCAGAACAAATGTGTTTTTAAGCTTTTCTTGAAAATCCTACATAGCCCACAATACCCCGATCTGCAAATAAGCCTCAACTAATAAAACTGAATGAATTGATGAAATAACAAGCTTGAGGAAATTTGTGGGAGGCATCCAAAAAGTTTGGCATAATGGACTTGTCAGTCTACAATCTACATGCCCGCTCATTAAAAGAAAACACTTTTTTAAAATAACAAACAAAATAAGCTGTACCATAGCACAGGCCATCTTTACCCGTATCTTTTGCTTGCAAGATTTTCTTTTACTCACTGAGAATTTCTTGCCCCAGTTTCTGTTTCATGTTATCTTATTCCATTTAAGAATAATTTTATTAATAGGCCATAGTCAGCATAAGGCCCACTACTAGAGAAACAAAGATACAATTTCAAAATTAATCGAGACATTAAAGAATTTCTAGGACATGCTTGGCAATTTCCTATATTAAATCAAATTCAATTTCTAATGCTAGCTACTTAGTTAAAGAAAAAAAGAAAAACAAAGAAATAGTTAATCATTATGAACGGGAGGCATATATTTATTTATTTATTTATTTCATCAGCAATACATTGTATCATAGATTAATTATTATGAGCATTAAAATTAAAAAACTAACAATACTAAATTATGAGCTAATTCAAACAAATAAAAGACTAAAACATTAAAATAAAAACAAAAAGAACAATTTAGAAACAGTTTAATATAATTCAAGATAGATACTTGTCATTAAGAGTTTAAACAAATTTAGTTTAAATTGAATGTAATAGTTTTAGTCTGATTCTATTCTTAAACACCATTCTGGATATATTAAAATCAAAGACATCCGAAAAAAAGTTGAAGTGTCTTGAAGCGGTGAGCAATTGATCACCTGTTCCGTAGTTTGTTCTGCGATAAGGGAGTTTTAAAAAGCTTGATATTGTTCGTAACTGTCGTGTGGGAGCATAAATATTTATTAACTGTAATAATAAGGGGCAATCAATTTTATTAATCAAAATGTCATAGACAAAAATTGCCGAAGAGATTTGTCGTCTATTCGCCAGTGTTTCCAAACTTAAAAGTTGGCACCGTCCTTTATATTGTGGTAGTACATACGCGGGCCATATTATTGAAGACTAAGATCCTGATTCAGTATAGGATTAAGAAGATTTCAGCAATAAGCCCATGGTCCATAATATTGCCCAGAGAACGCAAGAAGCAGCAAGCCTCACCTCATACCAATAAACAATGCAACCCGCATAGACAAAAATTAGCAAGAAGACCTCATGCAACAGGAAGCGTGGATAAGATAAAATAAGAAATAGTTCTATAACATAAATACCGCAGGGAAGTGTGAATAAAATAAGAATAGAAATAGAAAGAGCGAAAAGAAATCAAAGGGGCATTCTAAGAAAAATTTACTACTATAATTTTACTACATACTATAATTACAAATTTTACATTAAATAATGTGTATCCATTCAGACATTTTGTGTAAAGCTACGTATTTTGATATGTGAAAAAACATATTATTTGTGAGAATTCACACAATTTTGTGACATTATGGATTTTTAATATGTAATAATATTTTATTTTTTGTGAGCTTTTACACAAAGGGGGTAATATTAAATATTATAATATGTGTGACAAAAAGCATTATATGGAAATCATACTTCGTAAAATGTGTAATATAACAAACTTTGTTTGAATTCATACAAATAATACACTTTTTTACACAACAAAGTATGTAAGTTCACGCAATATAATATGTTTCTGTAATTTCTAAGGGTTCTACAAAAGACTTTTGGTTTAATTCCAATTATTTTATTTATTAAATATATATGTAAATGTTTATTAACTTTTTATACAGTTTTATACAGTGATGAGTATTTACAGTATTACATATGTAATAATCATAATCGAAATAATGACAATTGTAATAAAGTTAAAAATAAGTAAATAATTATAATTATAATCATAATAATATTAAACCAATAAACATTAATGTTTTTTTTTAAATTTAGTGAGAATCTTAACAATTCTTTTAGTAATTAAATTGTTTTTTTTGTTCATATTATTTAGCGTTTTTTTTTTTGCGCTTCGTATCCCTACAGCATAATACTTTAGGAAGAATCTAGCTAAGAATTAACTGCATTGTTTGGCTGATTTGCTTTGAATGCATGTTGAAGATATAGTATGCATGTCATTGCAAATTATATGCGTTTAAACATCAATAAAATCATCAATGCCTTATTTTGCCAATTTCATTTTTTTTTCAATAATATATACACAATTTTGTTAATTTCAATAGGATCCAAAGAATTTTCTGTAAAATAAAGATTAAGAGATGAGTTATTGAATTACAATGTTTCTATACCTATGAATTATGATTTTCTATGTAGATGTAATTTATCAAATGAATCGCCAAACATAAAAACAGAAAATTTTAAAATTATTTCCACAAAAATTTACCTCAAAATTCTTGAAAATATAAGATGAGCCCTCATTCAAATAATTGAAGGATTACTTCGACAATTCATGTCATTTTTTTAAGCCAAAATTTTTTTCTTCATTTTAAAATTTCCTAAAAAATTGTATCTTTGTTTTATTTGAGTGAAAATTTGATTTCAAAATGCTCGTTTGGTGTTTATCAACTGCATCCAAATATAAATACCAATAATATTGTTACGTTTATGTAACCTTATTTGGAATTGGCCTAACTCTCAATTCGATAAGCGCAATTCACAATCTCCGTCTGAGTTCGATCACTGATTAGTGATTAGTAAGCTCAAACACACGGTTTTATTAAGTATGCAACTCCTTAATTGTTAAAAAACAACAGAAAAACAATATTCCTAACTAGAATATTCTTTCAACAGCTTCAGAAACTTTAACGGTTAATTGCAGAAATTTCCACGTTCAAAATAATACACAAAATATTTCTACTCAATAACACTTAAAACTTTATTCACAAAAACTAATTTAAAATCACTTTTCTAATTTTAACTTTACCGTCGCAGTTTTAATCTAGGAAAAACTAAGAAAGGTCTAGAATAGAAATAGTTATTATTTCGATATATTTTATTTTAAGTTGACCCAAGTTTTAAGAATACAACAACAACAGTATTCGTTTCATTATTTTGTTGTTGTGTTTTGTTATGATTTTGCTATAACCGTAACAATATTATACAGCAATAATATTAACCAGTTAACTTATCAGATCACTTTTAGATTAATTTCACTAATATTTCTTATTGTTAATATCCGTAACACAAACGTAACACGCGTCTTCTATTCGATACTTATTCGAAATGAATAAAAAAGCATGACATGATGCGAAATGAATAAAAAAACATGACATTATGCAAAAAGCCAGTACTTTTCAAATTTTATGTGCAAATTTACACACATAAGCTGCTAAAATTGAAATTACACAAAAGCGTAAAATCACACACCTGAGCTAGCGAATTCCGTGTAAAAACGCACTTTGTTTGTAAAAGAACTGAATTTTTACCCAACACATTTGTCATTTGTTTTTTTACATTTGAAATAAATAAATTCATTAAAAATTTAATAAATCAAATATGGAGGCTGAAATCTCACAGCTCTGAGATATCAAGACTTTGGTCTGGGTTAAGGTTTTTGATATAGTTTTCGGCAAAAAACTTTTATGAGGACATGGTTTTTAGTTTTGGGCAGCGATGTAGACCAAACATAACTCTTTGTTAAAGTACAAGTATTTTTTATCTCTGTTTAGAAATGTATTACAAAACTAACACGAAACATCAATACGTTGCCGGAAAATTATAATCAAAATTCCAAAAATATTGTTAAACTAAATAAATCAAACTTTTTTCAAAATTCCAAAAATATTCCAAAAATTAGAATAAAATAAAATATTTAAACTTTTTCTAAACTCCGATAATATTCCAAAAATTCTTAAAAATTTAAACTTTTCCAAAATTCTAAAAATATTGCAAAAATTATTACTAAATCAAAAATTGAAAATTTTTTCAAAATTCCAAAAATTATAATAAAATCAAAAATTAAAAATTTCTCAAAATTCTAAAGATGTTCAAAAAAATCTACCTAAATTAATAATTAAAACTTTTTCCAAAATTCTAAAAATATTACAAAATTTATAACAATATCAATTTTTCAAAATTTCAAAAACTATAACAAATTCAAAAATTTCCATGTCCAATTTCATTTTCAATTACATTTACGTCATAAAAAGAGCTACATTTTTTTTCCAAAAAATTGGCTAAAAAAATAAATGAAATTATTTTTTGACACACTTGACATTATTTTTTTGACAAACTTATAATTTTTTTTTTTTTTTTTTGGGTTCAGGTTCGGTCTTTTTATAAATCATGAACCCGAACCCGTTCCATCCAAAAAGTCGTTCCGGTTCGGGTTCATAAATAAGTAATAAATATCAAAGAACTTTTTCCTGATAATAAAAATTCTGTGCACATAAAATAAATACCAAGAATTGACAAAAATAAATTTAAAATAGTTTTCTTTTTCTCGTGTTTGTTCACGTTTTGTTCGTGATTTTTGAATTATTCTGGACTTGGACTATTCTACTATTCTAATTTTTTATTTAAACTAATCTGACACATCCAATTCTATTTGTACACAAAGCTGTCTGGTCCCGAAATCTATCTATTTCTAGCGGATATACGTTCCGCTTGGACTTTTTTTATAGAAATTTACTAAAACACAAATAAATAGTTAAGTTTCTCGCATTCTTTAATGATTGACAGCAGTATATCTCGATAACAGATTTAGATTAATGCTAAGTCCCGAATGCTCAGTTTCAAATTTTAAGAACAAAAATTCTAAAAACTAAACAAAGGAAAGAGGATGATAACTTTATGAATATAGAAATTTCTAGTTCTTCAGAAGAAGATGAGGATATCTTTGAACAAGTTTTAAGGAAGAATGAAAACTCTCAAACTAATTCGGCAGTTGTAAATGTCAACTCTTCCATTGAAAGTTTAGTTACAAATGAAATGAAAATATATGAAAATTATCCAAAGCTGGCAAAAGAAAAAACTATTTTGGGATTTTGGGAGCAACATAAAATGAAATCACCATTATTGTATCACGTGGCCCAGGTCATCCTCGCAGTTTCTGCTACGGAAATTAGCGTAGAGAGGGCATTTTCAGCTTTGAAATTTGTTTTGTCACCCCAAAGAGCAAATTTAAAACAAGAAAATTGAACAATATTTTGATTACTAAATTAAATGAGAATTTTTTTGAAAAATAAAGTTCTTTGACAAATAAATAAAATATATTTAACCTTTTCTTCTAAATTTTGAACCTGAACCCGAACCCTGAACCGAACCTGAACCTGAACTTTCTATTTTGATTAACCCGAACCTGAACCTGAATCCAATTTTTTCAGGGTTTCAGTCCCTGATACCTATTTTTAAAAAAAAATATTTTTGAAATCCCTCCAGCGGTTTTCCCTGCAGCGTAGATAATGACGGCCGGAGGGCCGGCCGGCCGGCCGGCCTACAGACAGACATACATTTTTTTTGCTTTTTTAGAATCAGTAGGTCCTAAAACATCGAGAAATGCCAAAAAAGTGGGGGTAAGAATTTCACTTTGAGCTTATGAATGTAATACTTAGGTCTTTCAGACCGTAGTAACTACTATTATAGTGGTTACATCACAGCTTTAAGATTAAATTTTGAGAGTGGGAGAAGAGAAGAAAAACAAAGGACAGGAGTAAGGAAGGATCTTGAAGTCCCAGTAGAAACAAGAAAAATCAGATAAAAGGCAGTCAAAAGGTCAACAACAGTGTACCATCAACACAACACAAACAGCCCCAGCTAGTCGGATGATAACCTCTGTGAAGTCATTCAGACGGAAGAGTCAGTGAGTTAAAATTAGTTTAAATGGTAGCATGTTACCCTGCTTCCTGAACTGGAAGGGCGATAAACTGAATCACTTTAAAAACTGCGGAAGAGAATTAAAAAGCTTGATGACTCTCACATAGCAAGATTTTGCCCAAAGATCACAGTTTACCTGCGGTACTACGAAATTGTACTGCCGCCTAGATTTTACCATTACAAACCATCTGAGAAGCCGCACCTTAGCATGATCTGAGAAGGAAAACCCAAGAAGACCATGGAGAAAAGCGGATACATGATCTCCAGGTTTTAAGTTATATACAAATTTAGTAGCATAATTAAACGCTCTCCGCAGTACCATAACGGTATCAAATGTAAAACCAGAAACAATCTCAAAGCAATAGTCAATAAGAGGTAATACCAACGACAATACTAGCTACTTCCTAATACGCAAGGGCAAGTAAAAATTGACACTGCGTAGTCTCCTTAGAACACCAATAATTTTCCCAGCCAGTGAATTAACATATGCGGTTTCCAGTCCAACCTATCATTAAAAATAACTCCCAGATTCTTGGCTTGAGATGAATATTACATCATTACATCATACCCAGCTATATAGATGAGTTGCTAGCTGCTTCAGAGCAGGAGTTGTACATTGATGCTTGCGATTCAGCCGGGTGTAATGAAAGCCGATTTTCAATTGCCCATACCAGAATAGACTTAAGATCACTATTAAGTTTTTCATTGCAGTCATGTAAATTCAGTCGGGACTTAGCATGAAGAAGTTGGACATCACCAGCAAGAAGATGGACCATAGAAAAGCTGGACCATGATGTTGTTAATGTGATGTTGTGACTGACCATATAGAAAAGCTGGACCATGACTTGTTAATCTGATTCAGTTCCGCCTCACTAAGGGAAACTGCGTCATCTTGAGACTTAAATTATTTACTCTGTACTGCGAGAAGTTATTTGGCTCAATTATTGCTGATCTCTTTTTTAACTGTTTTCTTGCGTTAACAGCAATAACAATTAATTTCTTATTAGCGTATACACAACCTTCAGGATCAGGACTCCATCACAAAAATATAATCTTATATTGTTAATATTTAGTAAATGCAAACAGTTGGATCAAGATTCAAGAACAAACCCTTACAGAAAAAAGCTTGCAATGTTCTTCTTTACTGAACCCAGATCCTCCATTATCGATGGAAAATAGAGACAAGACGTCGATTATGTGAACTCGGCCATTGTCGATCTCCTTAAAACTTCAGTAATCGTTAGTATTTAAAAAAAAATTAACACGTGTTTTTTATTTTTTTCATAGTTGTGTCCCGAAATTTGCTAATAAAATTAGAGACGGCAACTTTAAAGTTAAACTTTGTTCGAACGGGTTCACATTTTCCTGTTTTTTAAATTAGTGCCTTATTATATTTTATGTGAGATTTTTAATTTTAGTTCTTCAAGCATAGCGATTTCAAAAAGTACCTTTTTAGTGTTCCGTTTTTTTATAACGAACCCTATTGGTAAGTGCAAAATGTTAAATCGTATAAACCGAAAATTTGAGATGCGTATAGTGATGTAAAAGTGTTTAATACAATTGTATAATACCCGGTATTATACGTAAAATACCGTATTGTCCAAAACGTTGTAAAATACAAGGTATTTTACTATAAAAAAATTTTTTATTCTGATGGCGTGCGAAATAGCAAATAGCCCTTTTACTAAAATTGCCCGTGGGTTATAAAAAGAATTTATAGCTGTGAAAATATGTCTACTACTACATCTATAAGATATAAACCACGCCGAGGAAATGAATAATTTGTACGCCTTGCTAGTATGCGTTTCTAAATAATGGAGCTTATTCAGTAAAATTTTTTTATCGAAAGATTCTGCTGTTCTATTTTTCTTATGAAATTTTATTTTCCCATTATAAAATTTCATACAAAAAATGAAACTTTCAGTAGAAGAATTCGGTAGAAGAAATTTTCGGTAGAAGATTTTACTGAATAGAACCTAATTTTTTAATTTCTGTTGTACCAAGTTTGTTCTAATAGCAACAGAACAAAAAATATCAACAATCGATTATAGTTGCTGAGAAGCAACCGTTACAGTAAATTTTTAATGGAGCAAATCAAAATGTTGAAACATGGATTCGTCACTCAATTTAATAGCCTTAAGTAGCCCCAGATAACATGTAGAACGTTTCTTTTATACGTTCAGATTTATCAACCATGCACAAAAATCTCAAAATATCGATTATGAAATCGATAGCAGTTGTATTTATTGTATAACTTGATGGTAGTGATGTAAAAGTGTTTAATACAATTGTATAATACCCGGTATTATACGTAAAATACCGTATTGTCCAAAACGTTGTAAAATACAAGGTATTTTACTATAAAAAAATTTTTTATTCTGATGGCGTGCGAAATAGCAAATAGCCCTTTTACTAAAATTGCCCGTGGGTTATAAAAAGAATTTATAGCTGTGAAAATATGTCTACTACTACATCTATAAGATATAAACCACGCCGAGGAAATGAATAATTTGTACGCCTTGCTAGTATGCGTTTCTAAATAATGGAGCTTATTCAGTAAAATTTTTTTATCGAAAGATTCTGCTGTTCTATTTTTCTTATGAAATTTTATTTTCCCATTATAAAATTTCATACAAAAAATGAAACTTTCAGTAGAAGAATTCGGTAGAAGAAATTTTCGGTAGAAGATTTTACTGAATAGAACCTAATTTTTTAATTTCTGTTGTACCAAGTTTGTTCTAATAGCAACAGAACAAAAAATATCAACAATCGATTATAGTTGCTGAGAAGCAACCGTTACAGTAAATTTTTAATGGAGCAAATCAAAATGTTGAAACATGGATTCGTCACTCAATTTAATAGCCTTAAGTAGCCCCAGATAACATGTAGAACGTTTCTTTTATACGTTCAGATTTATCAACCATGCACAAAAATCTCAAAATATCCATTATGAAATCGATAGCAGTTGTATTTATTGTATAACTTGATGGAATAGAGTTTGTGGCTTTTCAGAATGCAGCATCTTCTAATTTGCATTGTTCTGCATCTTTCATTGTAACAGAAACATCATTTTCGTTATGCAGCCTAAATCATAGCAAAAGTAATTATCTCGTTTATGTCAAACATGATTAAGGCCTCTAACAGTTTATTCGTGGGAAATGGAAGGAATATGAATTCAATCTGAATAAAAAACATAAATACAGTAGCGACTGAATACGCTGTATTATACAAAAAAAATTAAATACGGTATTTTAACATCTCTAGATGCGTATAAGACTAACCTATCCACACAAGATGACCGGTTAAAAAATAAACAAAATTGTTTTCGTTTATTTTACTGGGCTGCGATGTGGGGCCTTTGAGAAAATAAATTTTTTTATCGAGTCAAGTTGGGTATCATATGCATTTCAGTATTCCTTAATAATGTATATTGGACTTTTACACCCCACCATTTTTTGGATAAATTTGAATAATGGCGTTTACTTTAAGTTTTTTCTCGATTAGCTTCGAACCTAATTGATCGAAAATCTTGAAAAGTATTTGGAACGATAGAAAAATCAGCAAGTTTTTAATGAAAACTATAGGAAATTGTTAAATGCTCATAAATCATAATTATGTTTATTAAGGCGGGGTAGGAATTACAAGGGGTAAAAATACCATTTAAAACCCGATCAAGTTCGGTGTGATTTGAAAGAGCATTTGATTTTAGAGACAACGCAGTTTTTTTAGAATTTTGCATAGTTTTTTAATTATTGTCAAAAAAGTGTAATGTTTTGATGCCCCCCCCCCCCTACGTTTCGATGTTAATTGACAGAAAAATTTGAAAAAATTCACAGAGGCAGGCAGTTGAAAACTTTTTAATGAAAATTATAGCGAAGTCTCAAATAACCAGCGTGTAACCAGCATTTTTATTTCTTATTTTTAAATTACAATAATTAATTTTATTGAATTAATTTTATTTATTCGGTTTCCGTTGGACATGTTATATTTGTTTCACCGGGGGTTGCTGTTTTGATGTTTGCTTAGTTGCTTAGCTACATGCCAATAGTACGGCAAAATAAAAACGTTGCAACTTAACTTTTTTGGAAATTATTTTTGATATTTTGTTCTTCTTCGTTCACCGAACCATCGGTGAGCGAATTTTATTCGCGCTTCACCGAATTTATTTTCTGATGTTTTAATTAAATTTTTTTAAAAATTAAAATTAAAAAATTTCATTTAAAATAAATAAAAAAAATGTCAGTAGTAATTTCCAAAGGACGGTGATAATTCGAAATAATTTTTTGCGAAAATTTCGAAAGCAAGTTGATAGCTCGAGGTCGTAGGCCGATAGCTATTATTAATCCTATTTTCTCGAGAATTTTCCAAAATGTTATGAGAATTTATTACCGGTCGAGGGGAATCCATTTAAAAAATTGTCCATTTAAAAACTAATGATAACCAATCTAGTTTTTGTTTATTCTGACCTACTATTCATCGAGGCGTCAAACAAAATTAATATTATCGAAAATTGAGAATAAACAAACAACGAGAAAAATATTATAGATGGCAGATACAATATTTTCAGTGTGAAAATTATTCTGCAGGAAAAAACATGGATCCGTCAAGAAATATTATTTTAAGGCATTTATTACTTTATAATTTTAATTTTTACTAATTCATATATTTTTGAATTATTCATGAAAATTTTTTGCCTTAGTTTTATTTTAATTTAAACCAGTGAAATTCCTTACAAAGTAATGACATCATGCAATTTCACCAATAAAATTTGAATTATACTAATAACAAATATTTATGCGTCTGGCCTACTGGGATATTAAAAATTATCAATCTAATTTTGAAATAATTAACTGATATCACAGTAGGCCAACGTATAATTTATAAAATATATATATAAATAAATGAAAAATGACAAAAAATTTTCTAAACGAATTCCTCTCGTTCGTTGATAAATTCTCATAATTTTTTGAAAAATTCCTCAAAGAAGTTGTAATATATTGCTTTCGAAATTTTTGGATAAAAAATATTTCGCAATATTACCGCCCTTGGGAAATTACAACTGAAAATTTTTTGCCTTAGTTTTATTTTAATTTAAATCAATGAAATTCTCTAAAATGTAATGACATCATTTAATTTTACCAATAACATTTGAATTATACTAATAACACATAGTTATACGTCTGGCCTACTGGGATATTAAAAATTATCAGTCTAATTTTGAAATAATTAACTGATATCACAGTAGGCCAACGTATAATTCATAAAAAATATATAAATATATGAAAAATGGCAAAAAATTTTCTAAACGAATTTCCCTCGTTCGTTGATAAATTCTCATAATTTTTTGAAAAATTCCTCAAGGAAGTGGTATTGATAAGAGCCCTCGGCCTACGGCCTCGTGCTTTTATCAATATACTTTCTTTCGAAATTTCTGGCAAAAAATTATTTCGAATTATCACCGCCCTTGGGATACCACTGATAATTTTTAATATCCTACTAGGCCAGACGTATAAATATTTGTTATTAGTATAATGTAAATGTTATTGGTGAAATTCAATGATGTCATACATTTTAGAGAATTTCATTGGTTTAAATTAAAATAAAACTAACGCAAAAAATTTTCAGTGTAGTTTTTTTTATAAAACCTGTAAACAAAACAATACCCTGTAAACGAAAAAAGTTCGATTGAATGGCTAAACTTGTTTTTAATAAATGGCACACAGTACAAAAAACTAATAATAAATTCAAATCCCTCTTTCTTAAAAACATAAAATAACGTCTGTAACTTTAGTAGGTTTTGTAAAATAAACAATAAATATTTAAAATAAATTAAATTAAATTAAACCATTTGTAGTTATTTCAATTCTTAATTTTTATTAATGAAAATGGTTCACCAAGTGCTGGCAGTTCATACAATTGAACTTTTTAAATCTTTAAGACGTTTTAAAAGTATTTTAATGATCATTATATTATGTTCGAAGGTCGAGTGTCATGACCGCGATAGTATTTTGCAACTGCTAAAAGGTTAAAACCACTGGCCTAAATTTGTAACCAAAAATTGAACTGAAGATCGACATTTAGTGCATAGTTTTGTGGTCTACAATTTAATCTGGTATGTTAGAGGCGAAATAAACAATTTTTGTAATCCTTCGTAAGCATTTAAAAAATTACATCTTCAGGCATTAACATAGGATGAACGCTACCGAATTTAAACTACAAAAGATAAGATTTTGCAGCTTTATCGTTATGTAAATAATTTATTAGAAATCTCTTTGAGCAAAATTTCGGGTACATAAAGATAAAAAATCTGAAATATAAATCAAATTTTATCTTAGAATTCATATCATACATTTTTTATGAAACTTAACTATAACATAAAATATTAGAATTTTTTATTGCAATTTGTAATCTCATACTTTTTGCGAATTATGATTAACGTAAAACAGATTTAAAAAAAATTTTCAAAACAATTTAAATTTACGGTAGATGTGATGTGTAAATATATCAATATAATTTATTATAATAACAAACTATAATCGTGTAACAATATGTCAAGTAGACATAAAGATTAAATTTACGTCATTTTTTATTAGTCTATTATTTATTATTAGTGTTTTAGCTTTAAAACTCTTATCAGTTTTAAGATTTAAAGATTTTTTTCTTAAGATTTAATATAAAAGGAATTAACTTTCTTCAGTCGCCTATCATATTTTGAGCTTTTCTGCTCAATTTTCGAATAAATTTTTTCGTTTTATTCTGAAGCTACTGGTTTTTTTAAATTAAATTTTTTAAAAAAAGGTTAGTGAAATAAATACATATATAAATAAAAGATTAATTTGTGAATATTCAATTTTTTTTAAATGTATTCTATTTTATTATTGTATTTGGAAAATTTTGTGATTCATATTAAAACATTATAAAGATATGATAATGAAAAATAAACAATATTAGGAAAAAAATATATATTATAATGAATGTTCTTGAAGTGATAATTATTCAATAAAACGAATAAGTAGTAATACAAAATTATAAATGATAACCAAAGAAAAATTATGTTAACATAAGCAAATGTTTTTTTTTCCTTATACAAAAAATGATTCATCTCATTTATTATTTTTTTAAGTTTTGAGATTTAATAATAGATATATTATCTATGGTGTCAAGAAAGTTGATTAAATTATTAACAATAATATTAATGGTTATTGGCTAGGCTTGATAAATTATTGTTGTCTTGTATATATTGTGTGGTGTTTTCTTTACGTCAATAAAATTAAATTAAATGATGTAAATAAAACGTATTTATTGTGCGATTTTGAAATTTAGCACATCACATGACCGTAAACTAAATTTAAAAGATAATTTTTAATGTTTGCCACAGTTTGTACATTTATATGTGTATTGAGGTTAATTAATTCAAGTATCCTATCAAAAATAATTAAGGTTATATTTTTAAAGCACAATTTTGCCAAAAAACATGTCTATTTGCATTTAATTAAAAACAGCTATACTCTAAAGACATTACCTTTTAATTGATCTAAAATAATTCATTCAAATTCCGTTTATTTTGCCTTTCTTCGGTCTATAAATTCTATTTCAAAAGATTACAAAAAATATTTTTTTATTAATGTAGATAGAAAGCAATTTTATACCTATGCTATCTCTAATCAGCTAAAAGTAATAGCTAGCTTCATTCTTCAAGCAATAGCTTCATTCTTCAATAAACAAAACGTATCCTTTGCGACTTGGGCTACATTGTTCCTGACTGTTCTCTAGAAATATTTGAAATAAATGTGTCAGTAAATTTCCTTTAATTGGTTTTTAAAGTACAGTAAAAAAAGTCGGCCAAGTGTGAGGTGAATTCAAATTGTTTGTCAAGAGTTCCGAAAATATACACGAATAATATATCAATTTCAAAATTTGTGATTAAGCTCAATTAACTGCCGCATAGAGAGATCAGTTTTTGTTAATTTGTAAGTTTTTTTATTTCGATCTACGGGTGTGAGTGTGACAACTCCGCGTAATCCAGTCTCTACTTTTGACGAGTTAACGTACGAGATCACATATCACTGGCAATAGCAGTGAGATATCACTAGCCAAGGTGGTATCTTTGGAATGCTGGTGGATGAACTCTATTCAATCAACGGTGGCATCCTCATTCTTAGTTCTTCAATTCCTTGATGATCGCACATTATTATATGCGCGAAGAATCGAACACGTATCTTAAACCAACATCTTCTATGGTATTGTTTTTTAGATCCACAGACCGCAAATCAATTTAGACCTGAAATATTGTGGTCAAATATTCCCTGTGCGTGTTCCCCATTGTCGAATAGAATGTTTCATGGTTTTGTTTTGGGTGCACGTATTCATGACGTGATAAAATTTAGAACCGTCAATAAAAGGATTATACAACAATATTGTTGTTTTATTTTTCTAAATATAGCAAGTTGTTAAGATCGCTCTTATTAAAATGAGATGTTGGCTGTTTGAACGGCAGTGAAGTGTTTGAACAGCCTGAATTTGAATTCAAACCGAATGGAAACACATTCGAATCGAATTTCTTGCGTGCTAATATCAACACGTTTCTTCTAAATGGCTCTGGATGTGAAAGCCCGCATAGCCATTCAAAAAATTAATCAATGGAAACGTTTTGAGATGTCATCGCTAGAGAATGCCGAAACTGAATAGAGATAATAAAACCATATTGTTAAAAGACAATAGTCTGGCTCAGTAATTTTAAAGAGACAATTAAGATGACACTTATTATACAATAGGAAAAATTTCGTATATGCATTTTTGGGTTATTAGAGAGACTGATTTACTTGTGTTATATGTTAATTATGTTGATTATGGTAAAAAAAACTCGCATCGAACAAATGAAAGTGAGTCGGTCCAAGTGAAATACTCACTTTAGCATAATGAATGGAAAACATTCGCGAGATTCCAAAATTTACTTGAGCTTAAGTAATCTCAACAACAACCCACATTAATTCCTTTCCTGTATGTTAAAAACATATGACTTCCATTAGACATATATTGACAATTTATTAACTTCCTGATATGGGAAGTTATTGTTTTTAGGTCGATTTTCGAAATCGGAATTTTTATGATATCTTTACGTTTCAAGCTGTTTAGACTATTTTTAGCTGGCAGTATGTATGTGTGTGTGTATGTGTGTATGTGTGTAGGTATCGCTGTGTTGATTAATTTTTGCCCAACGCTTTCTCAACAACGAATGGGTCGATTTTAATGAAAGTGGGGGCAATCGATGTATTTTGTCGTAACTTAGAGCCCAGTTCTTTTTTAGCGAAATTAAATCATTTGTTTTTTAGTGGTTTCCCAAAAAACTGAAAATCATCTCTTGCAAATATCATAAGATTAAATAATACTATCAAGGTCATGAAGCTTTCATATTGTTTGTCATCATGTCAGACATTTATAATGAGTTTTTTTTACAAATAATTGCTATCTTAGTTTTTGAGATTTTTAACAAAATGTGAAAAAACTATGTGTTATTTTCTTTATGCAAACGCATGATATCTGGATGAAGCTTTGGTATGTAAATGAGCTGCAAACGCATCCGGGCTTACTTGAATATCAAAAACCTGAGTTATTTTCTAAATTTGACAAAAAGGGCAGAGGTTTGAGAGTAGATTGCTTGGTCAACTGTTTATTCCCGATATGAGAAGTTATTGTTTTTGGGTCGATTTTTGAAATAGAAATTTTTATAATATACAAGACCTCCTGAAGCTGTTTAGGCTATTTTTAGCTGGCAGTATGTATGTGTGTGTGGGTATGTGCGTATGTATCGTCGTATGTGGACAAAAATTTGTCCAACGCTTTCTCAACGACGGATGATGCGATTTCAACTTCATTGGTCACAATCGATATATCTTGGCGTAACTTACAGCCCAGTCCTCTTCTAATGAAATCAGTTCATTTATTTTTTAGTGGTTTCCAAAAAACTGAAAATCATCTCTTGCAAATATTACGAGAATAAATAATGCTATCAAGACCATTTACCTCCAATTTTGTTTGACATCATGTCAGCCATTCATAATGACATTTGTATAAACAATTGCTATCTTACTTTTTGAGTTTTTTTAAGAAAATTTGAAAAATAGGCGTTATTTTCATTACGCAAACGCATGAGATCTTGATGAAACTTTTGAATTAAAATTAGCTGCAAACGAATTTCAATACCTTCTGAAACGGTGTAGACTACTTATTTTAGTTTGCAGTTTGAGTGTTAGTATGTTATTAAATTTAAATATGATTACACACACGTACAAATTCAAATTCTATTTAAATTATTACAATCGATGTGTCGTATAATAAATAAATCTTAATTTTGCGTATTTAAGGCTTTAAAAACCCTAATTGAGCTAATATTCACTTTTTGTTGACTTATTTTTTGTTTTAATATTTGTTTTGTCATGTTTCGTTTTTTATTTGTATTTATGTTCTATAAAACATTTTTTGGACAATGCAGTTATACTATACTGTATAATTTTTTTTATGTCTGGCATTTTAGTATACCTTACCCAGTAACTGTTTAGTTTTTTATCCTACGGGAAGTTTTTGGCGTGGCCCCTATGGTCATACCCCCATCCCACTAGTTTTTTTTTACTGAACCAGCGCTAATGACTATGATACAATCATCGCATATCTTTGTTCCCATGCTAATAAAATAAAACTGAATTTTTTAAAATTTGAAGGAACTAAACTAAAATGGGTCAATAATAATAGCGCGGCTTCAACTTTTATTACACTATAACTTAGATTGAGATTTCTGACGTTAACTGAAAAGAGTTCATCCACCAGCACAACTAGTGATATTTTACTGCTATTGCCAGTGGCATGTTATATCTTACGTTAACTTTTATAACAATAGCAGGGACGAAAGTACGTGGAGTTGCCACACCAGTAGAAAAAAATTTACAAATCAGCAAAATGTGATCTCTCCCATGCGATCGATTCTCTATATATTCTAATTTAGAAGTCATCGATATGTTCTACAATAAAATCGTTGATTTGAGATTCCAAAATATACAAGCAATTTGTTTCATTTCTCTAATTTTTACAACCAAGGCAAAATAAGTCGTGTTACACAAACTTCTTTTGGAAACGCTGGCAATCAGGTTTGGCATATCTTGCTTATTTCCAATGATCTGCAATAGCTTAAGAAGCTAATTCAATTTGAACATTACTTTCCAATGCTATTTTTATCGATAGCCTCGGGTTAAAACCTTTTATTTTATCCAAATATATATTTATTACTTATATTAAAATTATCAACCTTTCATTGAAACATAGTTTAAAAAATCATTTCATGGAAGTTCTTATCAAAACCAGCATAAAATATTCCCAATTCGACCTCATTCTATCAAATCATGTGTTCTTACTAATACTTTGGATACATCAAATAAATTTAAAAGAACTAAAAATGAGATAGATTACTGATAGCAATTTACAATCAGAACAATTATTGAATTTTAAATACTTCAAAAACTTGTATCTATTTTTGATTGATAAAACGACAACGCTGTGATAAATTGGAGCAAAATATCAAGGGATAATTAAGTAAAAAGTGCACGTTTCTTAAAGTAGTGTCATAACAAAAACTAAGTAGATGTGTGTAAATTATAGAGTCTACGGCAGGGGTGGGGAACCTGTGGCCTTAAGGCTCTTGGATCTTGGATCAAGGATCTTGTTTGCGGCCTTATCACATATTTTGAATTTTATACAAAATTACAAAATTTAAACCAATTTTTTTCGTTGAAAAGTTTTTTGTAAAATTTTTTTTAAATATTTAATCATTTTTTTCGAAAATATTTTGTCTAGTTCTGTAGTCGACTTTTTCGTGATTTCGGTTTAAAAATAGCGAAGTAACAATAATCCATTAATACTACGTTTATATCGTCGATAGTAGAATATAGTACATTTTGCTACAAGAGATGAAAACACTCTTTTTTGGTGAGTGAGAACTTGTTAGCGAGACGCGTTGGGTGGGACAATTTAACGAACCTAAAATGTTTTCATCTCGCGTAGGAAATTGCAATATTTTTTACAATGTTAAATAAATAATAAACGATATTTATTATAAATTATTAAGTTAGAAATCAACAACATAACATTCAAAATTAATATTCTTTTTTTAACTGTTACTTTGATTTAAAATTTTTGTAAAGTTACATGAAAGTACCATAGCAACTACAATTTGTTATTTTGCAAAAATGATTTTACATTTCATAGTTTTAAAAACCCTTTTCACAGGGGATTAAGCCTGCATGAAAATAGACTTTTAATTTGCTATCGTAGAAATAGCATATTATTTAATTAGTATAGCAAAAGTGCTACTTTTTGTGTTGAATCTATAGTTTGACCATTATACAAGTTTAACAATTATAGACGAAACACAAAAAGTGACTTAGCTGCAAATTAAATACACCACTTTTTCGGCAAACGTTAAAATTTTTTATAAATATGAAATAAATAATTCAAAATTTATATAAATATGATTTTTCATCGTCAAAGTTACTTCCAAAAAAGAAAAAAAAAACATTTAAAGTTGTTTGAATAAATTTTTTTATCAAAGCAGCCTTTCAATTCCAAATTTTATAATCCAATCAAAATATTTGTCATTTTTGTTGTCATAGTTAGACAATATTTCAAAATTTCATCATCCAATCGAAATACATGTTATTTTTTTGTTGTCATAGTTATACACTTAACACTGCCGTGTTAAGCACAGAAGTGGTAACTTGTATTTTTGACATTTCGAGATATTTAAAATTTTCAATTTTCAATTTTCAAAGTCAAACTAATCAAAACTATGTTTATAGTCAAAAAAAAAATTCAAATTTGGATTGAATCAGTGAGATAGATGGTTATATTATTTGTTAATGTTAATAAAATATTAATTATTGGATAATTCAATAGTAAATTTGATACTTTTAAGGAAGATACGGCATATTTAATAGAGTAATTTTTTAATGAAAAAATTAATTAAATGGTTTAATTTTATGATAAAAATGTCCATCGACTGTTATTATAATTATCATTATGATCTAAACGAGGATATTTATATAAAAAACAACGAGATCAGAAACAGTGCGACGATGTTGTAGGGATTTGATCACGATTTAATGTTAAATTAACAAATCGTTTAGCACGCTTTTGAAAGAATCCAAAAGAGCCAATATAGTAACAGATGCAGCACATCAAACTTGATAACAATACTCGGCATAATGCGGCCTGTTTACGCTTTGCCAAATTATAATTGGCCTTTAATGGTAAAAAGGTTCCCCATCCCTGGTCTAAGATATTACTATTTTAATAAGATTAATAACCTATGTTAATACTTATAACGGATGTGCACAGCTTTCAAGATGGATCAGTTGTACATGTATCGTAAATTTAGTTTAGTTTTATTACGAATTTACTATTTAAAGCATTTGTTCTTTTTAATCTTTTATATCTCAGATGGCTTAGAATACTCTTAGTTAATTCACTATAATGACTCTCTAGCTAGTATTTTGAACTGTATTTTTTATTTGTATGTAGTACAGTACTTCCACGGCTTTAATGACAATGTCATCGTATATATGGGTCTTTTGAATATATACTAATTTTAAATGCTGCTGAGGATTATGCGTTGTGCGTTGCGGTAGTTCATCATTTGATGGATTACTATAATAAACGGTGCAAAATGCATTGTGTCAATTCTGCGAACTACAGTTCATGCTGTTGATATACGATTTAGATATCACATTGCACTGGCAATAGAGGTGAGATACCACTTGTCTATGTATTCGATGGCCTTAGGGGTGCTAGCCGATGAAATCTATTCAGTTAGTGGTAGTGCTCTCAATTTTAGTTATGAAGTATTATATGGTGAAGTAAGAAAATCTAAGAAATCAATCTTTCTGACCGACACATTTTTGATTTAACTGAAATTTTTTTTGTGGGTTTTATATCGAAAAAAAGATATACATGTTCGAGGATTTTTTTTTTTGTAAATATGGTGGTTCTAAATTTCAAGAATTTCAGGATTTTTGACTTGACTAGTTTTCAGAATTCATTTTCAAAAATTCATAACTTCGGTTCTGTTAAAGATAGAAACTTCTGGTTTGTTTTATTTTAAAGTTAAAAAGTGCTAGTTTTGAAAAAAATAAAATCAATCAAAGTTATTAACAAATTCCTTTTGTTATAAACAAATAAAATGTTTAAATCGATCTTTAGTCGTTGCCACAGTTTTTAGTATGACCATCGCATTTGGGTCATTCTTTTACATACCGGACAGATTAGGACAAATTGTGATCAAGACATTTTTGATTTAGCTGAAAATTTTTTTACGGGTTCTACATTAACAAAAAGATATACGTGTCTGAGGATATTTTATTATTTTTTTGGGAGGGGGCGAAATAGAGTGGTTCTAAATTTCGAGAATTTTATGATTCTTGGCTTGAAGACTTATTTTCAAAGATTCATAACTTCGGTTCTGGTAAAGATAGACACTTCTTTCTGTTTTATTTTAAAGTTAAAAGATGGACTTTTAAAAAAACAATGTTATCTATAAATATTATTAACAAATTCCTATTAGAGCGATTTTTCGCTTTTGAAATCGATTTTTAGTCACTATTTAACTAAATTAAAAAGTGTTTAGTATGAACATCGTATCCTACATTCAATGTCCCCAAAAAACGTCTATTTAATTAAAAGAGAAATGAGTTACTTCGATCTGAAAGACCTAAGTATTACATTCATGAGCTCAAAGTGAAATTCTTACCCCCACTTTTTTTGGCATTTCTCGACGTTTTAGGACATACTGATTCTAAAAAAGCAAAAAAAAAAAATGTGTGTCTGTCTGTCGGCCGTCCGTCACAACCGACGAAATCTAGAAAACCGCTGGACGGATTTCAAAACTTTTTTTCTAAAAATAGGTTTACTCAATGGGAAGAGCCGAAAGGACGATGTGTTCGATAACTGTACCGGAAGTGTGTCAAAAAAATCGTCAAGTGTGTCAAAACATGGAAATTTGCATATTTTTTGCTTAAAAATCGATCATTTTAAGTGATTACGAGTAGAAACATTAAATTTGGAGAAATCTTGATGGTCGGGATTGGTATGTGAGACCAAAATCTAGATTACTGCATTATAAGTTTGTCAAAAAAATGTTGTCAAGTGTGTCAAAAGAAAGATTTTTATTTATTTTTTTACCCAATTTTTTGGAAAAAAATTAAATTAAAATTTTGTTCGAAATGAAATTTTATTTTATTATTGCGAACTATGGCATTATAAGTTTGTCAAAAAAATGTTGTCAAGTGTGTCAAAAGAAAGATTTTTATTTATTTTTTTACCCAAGTTTTTGGAAAAAAATTAATTTAATAATTTGTATAACATGAAAATATATTATTATTATAGAGAATTATGGCATTATAAGTTTGTCAAAAAAATAATGTCAAGCGTGTCAAAAAATGATTTCATTGATTTTTTTAGCCAATTTTTTGGGGAAAAAAATGTAGCTGTTTTTATGACGTAAATGTAGTTGAAAATGAATTTGGACATGGAAATTTTTTAATATGTTATAGTTTTTAAATTTTTTTTGGAATTTTGAAAAAAGGTTGTATTTTTGATTTTGTAATAATTTTTGTAATATTTTTAAAATTTTGGAAAAAGTTTTAATTTTTGATTTTGTAAGAATTTTTGGAATATTTTTGGAATTTTGAAAAAAGTTTCAATTTTTGATTTTGTAATAATTTTTGGAATATTTTTAGAATGTTGAAAAAAGTTTGATTTTATTATAATTTTTACAATATTTTTGGAATTTTGAAAGAAATATGAATTTGTGATTTTGTAATATTTTCTCGAATCGCTAAATTGAAGGTTTTTGAATAGTTTGCTGAAAATATAATTAAAAATGAAATTGGACATGGACATTTTTGAATTTGTTATAGTTTTTGAATATTTTTGGAATTTTGAAAAAGTTTCAATTTTTGATTTTGTAAGAATTTTTGGAATATTTTTAGAATTTTAAAAAATTTTAAATTTTTGATTTTATTATAATTTTTATAATTTTGGAAAAAGTTTCAATTTTTGATATTGTTATAATTTTTGTAATATTTTTAGAGTTTTGGAAAAAGTTTGAATTTTTGAATTTTTAAGAATTTTTGGAATATTATTAGAATTTAGAAAAAGTTTGAATATTTGATTTTATTCTAATTTTTGGAGTATTTTTGGAACTTTGAAAAAAGTTTCAATTTTTGATTTTGTATAATTTTTGCAATATTTTCAGAATTTTTGAAAAAAGTTTAATCTTTGATTTTGTAATAATTTTTGGAATATTTTTAGAATTTTGAAAAAAGTTTGATTTTATTTAATTTTTACAATATTTTTGGAATTTTGAAAGAAATATGAATTTGTGATTTTGTAATATTTTCTCGAAACGCTAAAAGGAGAGGTTTTTGAGTAGTTTGCTGATTGTATCATCTTTTCACTAAATTATGTTAATTTATGATCTTTCATAATTTTCCGGCATCGTATTGATGTTTCGTGTTAGTTTTGTAATAAATTTCTAAACAGAGATTAAAAAAAATACTCGTACTTTAACAAAGAGTTATGTTTGATATACATCGCTGCCCAAAACTAAAAACCATGTCCTCATAAAAGTTTTTTGCTGAAAACTATATCAAAAACCTTAACCCAGACCGAAGTCTTGATATCTCAGAGCTGTGAGATTTCAGCCCCTCCATATTTTTACTGTTACAAATAAATTAATTTTTCCAGCGCGGAACGACAAAAATTTATGAAATTTTTTGTCGTTCCGCACTCGATAAATTAATTTATTTCTAATAGTAAAATTTGTTTCTTTATCAATAAAAAAGACGTTTTTAATAGAACATTAAACGTAGAATACAATGGTTGTAATAAAACACTCAGTGACTAAAAAACGATTTTAACACTTTATTTGTTTATAACAATATGAATTTGTTAATAATTTTTATAGATAACGGTTTTTTTTTAAATTCCAATTTTTAGCTTTAAAATAAAATAGAAAAAAAGTGTCTATAGACCAGAACCGAAGATATGATTCTTTTAAAATAAATCTTCAAACCAAAAATCACGAAATTCTCGAAATTTAGAACCGCTCTATTTAATTAAAATTTAATTGTTTCTGTTCCAGAAACTGTCACATGACCAGAAACTGTCACATAATATTAATTATTATTTTAAATTTTGAAAATAAAGTTTTGAATTTTGAACAGTTTTCAGTTTCTGTTTCTGTTGTATGTGAATGCGCGGCTTTACAGTAGCAATATGTTTCTGAATGATTACAATGATTTTGCCTCTTTCGTTTTTAACCGAACAAGTTTGCAACAATTTTTGGAATGGCAACAATTTGTGGTTAATTTTTTGTGTCATTTGTTTTACGGTTGCCGATTGTACGGGATTTTACAACTTTTGCATAAGTTTTACCCTTAATTTTACTAAACTCAAAGTTACTTTCAAACACAAATACGTAATCACACATCTAAATAACTATATAAGGAATATGCAATTAAGACGTTGATAAAATAAAAAAAGTTGAACCTGACTATTTCTTCTTTCTTCTTGAAAGTTCGGTAATCGTTTGTATAATAAAAAAAATGTGTGTGTTTTTATATTTTGCTTAGTTTTAAGACCGGGTGGCTCGAAATATGTTAAGAAATTTAGAAACAAGGAACGTTTCAAATTATATTTTAATCGAACAGGTTAAACGTATTTAAAACTTGTTTTTTGTTTGAGACTTAGTGAGACTTTATTATAGATGAAAAACGTGTTCTAGACAGAGTTGTGAAAACTTGACCATTTTTGATTTTCCTGAAACTTGGCATATAAGTAGTATGGACAAAATAAAAAATACCACTTATTTTACAATGTTTTTAAAGTGCATAGTTTGAGCATAGGGGGCGCGGCACCCCAACATGCATGAAAAATGAAAATTCTGCCAATCCGATGTAGCTTTGAAATTAAATTGCTAAAGAACGGCTGACTTCATCAAACTTTTTTTTGTTTGATAGATGATTAATTAGTCCTTTGAAAAAAAATTAATTAATTGTTTTTATAATTAATTTTTAAATAAAAATATTAAAAATCTTTTTTAAAGATGGCGCTAGGGTCAAAGATCAATTGGAATTTAATTAATTTTTTTTCTGAAAATAGTTCTATCCTTACTCTAAAATATATCAAATTAAATCAGAGGCGTTAATTTTTGTTCTTGAGATATTTAATTTTAAAGATTTTTAGTACGACTGAAATTCGAATTTTTCTTCATTTTTTCAAACAACTTCCATTAACAAAAAATTTTAAAATCAATGAAATTTTAACTTTTTTTTTTAAATATAGCCTTAACCTTACTTTAAAATATATCAAATTTACAAAGAGGCGTTAATTCGTGTTCTTGATATATTTAATTTTAAAGATTTTTAGTACGTCTAAAATTCTAATTGTTCATTATTTTTTCGAACAATTTATATCATCAAAAAATTTTAACCACTGAAGTTCGGGAAAATAATGAACAATTAGAATTTTAATCGGACTAAAAATCTTTAAAATTAAACATCTCAAGAACAAAAATTAACGCCTCTGAGTTAATTTAAAATATTTTAGAGTAAGGATAGAGCTATTTTCAGAAAAAAAATTAATTAAATTCCAATTGATCTTCGACACTAGCGCCATCTTTAAAAAAGTTTTTTAATATTTTTATTTAAAAATATATTACAAAAACAATTAATTAATTTTTTTTCAAAGGACTAATTAATCATCTATCAAACAAAAAAAAGTTTGATGAAATCGGTATAGCCGTTCTTGAGCAATTTAATTTCAAAGTTACATCGGATTGGCAGAATTTTCATTTTTCATGCATGTTGGGGTGCATGATGCCCCCTATGCTCAAACTAAGCACTTTAAAAAATTTTTAAAATAAGTCGTATTTTTTATTTTGTCCATACTACTTACATGTCAAGTTTCAGGAAAATCAAAAATGGTCAAGCTCAAATTTCGACTTTTTCACCTGCGTAGATCACGTTTTTCATCTATGCTGATTTTTCTCCGTTTTTATTTTTCAAACATGCGATTTCAAAAAGTGCCTCTTTTTCTTTTATTTTTTTATATATTTTAAAGATTTATTATTTAACCAAATATATGTCTAAATAACTTGAGGAGGTCCACACCAAAAACGTTACATTTCCATCATAAATGATTTTACACAATTTGAGAAAATGTGATTACACTACTAAAGTCTTAAGCAAGCTCTATTTCACAAAGGGGAAAAACAATCCTTGTTTAAGCATAAATAAATTAGGTCAGTCATAATTTGAATATTATGATTCCAAAGATATGATAATCATATATATTTAAAAAAAATGTTACGTTTTGGTGCAACCAATTGGTAATGTAGCGTTTTGGTGAGACCATTTTAGAAATGTAACTTTTTGACTATGACCTACTACTTCTATTACCATTGTAGAAAGAACGTTACTTTAAAATTATGACAAATGTCATTTTTCGATATGAATACACTGAAAAAAACATGTCCTATTTCCAATCGAAATGCAGTTGTCTCAACCTCACCGTGCGGTCAGATATGGCGAATCAAACTACGAAATTGCTTCAACAACTCTACAATTATAAACCGATGAAGTTGAGACAATCACACGAAATATTTATGTGAAAATAAAATATAGTTCAATTAATCTCAAATACTTAAATTTTAAAATGAAAAAAATTCATGATATAAGGCCAAAGAAATTTTTTTCAGGGAAATAGTTATTAACTTTATTCAACTACCGTTATATTGGATATAACACTTTATATTTTAAATAAACTTCATTCTGTTGCTAGGAAAATGTTATCGTGTAGTTGTCCCAATCACGGTGAAATTGTTTGCAAATAATTTTTCTTTGCATGAATAATAAACTACCAACTTCGAGATGAGGTTGTCATTACTTCAAATTTTTTTTCAGTGTAGAAAAAGAGGTTTTAGAGATATTATTTATTTTAAAAGAAAAACTTAAATTCTAAGAGCACATTCTTCTTCGCAACAATCACAAATTTCCACAAGCTGATCAGTTTGGAACTGTTCAATTCCAGGAGTTGGTCGCTCTGCGTCCAACAGCGTTATAAAGAATTCTAAGTCTTCAAAATCTCTCCATGTCTCACCATACTGTTTCACCAGTACATTAGTTATATCTCTTTTTCTCGTTTGAAAATTGAAACTGTATTCCCAACGGCAATTGTGCGATCAACGTTATTTTTTTACAATTTGTTTTGTTTGTTTTGCTAATTACTCGTTATGAAAGCTCTTCGTTAAGCGAGATTGTACTGTGTGTTTTCGGAAAAGTTATTAACTACAAAGTTAATTATATTAAAAAAGAGTATTTTAAAAATAATTATTTATGGGCTTAAAACTAAAATAAAAATATTTCCGTGTTGTTGTTACAGATAAAGGCAAAGTATGTAAAAATATGGTAGAAAATATTACGATTGTGACTAAGAGCATGTAATATTAGCTAATGTAGAGTAAAAATGTTACCTTTTGGTGCAACTCGTCGATGTCATAGCGGTATTTTACGAAATTTGACGCATTTTTTTGCAATTTCAGTCGAATTTTCGATGTAATTCAGTATTTGGAACCGATCTACATTCATAACTTTTTTCTAAGAAAATTGGAAATGTTACGTTTTGGTGTGGACCTCCACACTTGGCTTAAATAGCACATTGCAGTATATTAAAAAAAAATTATACACGAAAGTAAATTTGAAAATTAGACTCAAATAACAACACCCGTTATGTATTAAAAGAAAGAAATAATACGGAAACTTTTATTATTTTACTCAGCAATATTACGGGACCAGGTCCACCCTGGAACAATTTCCTAGTTACGCCAATGACCATTATACATTAAATTATTAGAAACGGTATCAAAACTGATCAGTTTTAGTTTGGTCATAGAAAAATCTTTTACTGATTAAATTAGTTAGATTGTGTAAACAAATCGAAATTCTTAACAAATTTTAACATGTATTTGTTCTTTTATGTCGTTTTAATTGCTGTTTTTAGTTTATGTCATCGACATCATGATACGGTATTTCCAAATAGAGTTAATCTGAATCACAGAATAATAAAAGAAGGACGTTAACCTAGATATCGCAACGATACAGAAATATAATTTTGAGAATTTTGAGATATTACGTTACAGCGAAACGATGAAGTTCTAAACGATGGATGAGAAATGGTGTATGAGATATGTTTTGTACTAAGGAAGGACTACAAAATATGTATTATACAATGGTAGTGTTCGGTGCAAAATGATAAAAAAATTCATACACATTACATCAAACCGGACCGAACAGAAAAACAAGAAAAAAAATTGAATTATTTTGGTTTTATACGTTAAACTTTATACGTCACTTTTATTCACAAGTGAATAAAGTTTATCCCGAAAGGCAGAAATAGTTATTTATTGTGTACAAGATAATAAGATTGCACTTTTTCTTCGAAAGCTATTTTAGCGTCGAGGCGTTAGCCGAGACGCTAATAAGCATCGAGAAGATAATAAAATTTTATCGTCGTGTGGAATACAATATTTTTTCTACAGCAATTGTTAAAGAAGACCAAAAAATGCAGAAAAATCAATGATAAATTTAATTTAAAAGTGTCAGGAAAAAAACAGTTTCACGAAAAAATGAGTATAGGAAGGAGGTGGCTTTCATAACTTTTTGAGTTTTATAAACAAACAAACAAATCAATTTTTTTTTGTTTTTTGCAAAAAGTGAATTTGAAAATTAGATAGTTTGGGTTTGTGAATATGTGCGATATTACAGAAGAAAACTGCCTTCTGATATGGAAGAGGAGGCTCCAGAGGCAATTCATAGATTGTCTGAAATTTTAAATTGCCTGAAAAATCGCGGATGGTACATCAAAGAGAATACCTGTGCTTTCAAAAATGGAAAAACTTGAAGAATATCAACAGCAAAATACTTATCTACCCTTGCTGTTAAAGTACTACTTTATCTACCCTTGATGGTAAAGTGCTATTTTTCCCTCTAATTTTAGTTGATAATAGCATGTTTTAACAGTTGCTATAAAAAAAACAATTTAATCAAAAATAAATTATAACAAAAAATATGTAAGCGTAAAATAAAAAAATATTATTATTGGCAATTCTGACATTAAAAATAAAAAAATAATTGTTTTTATGATAAATGAGTGCGTGCGTTTAATACCTTTTAAATGACAGAAAAACCATGATTTCTTTTATCACATTTGGTGGACCGTTTTGAGATGAACGCTTTTTAAATTGTTAAAAATTAAAGACGGTTCTGCCAGTTTTGTGGTCTTGTTTCTTATTTTGAAAATTTGATTTCAAATGTTTGTAAAAATCAAACGACAGTTAACACTAAGGTAAGAACAATTTTATATGTGTTTGATGCATAGCATACGGAGCACCGTATGCATTTAGAGCACCGTTGGTCACGATATTTATAAAAACAACGATATCAGCGATATAGGATGGTGTTAAAGATTTTTAATTGAAATTTTGTCGAAGTCGACGAACAAAAACAGTCACTTTTTCATAATATATACATAAGCAAGTAATATGCATTATTCAAAACTACTATTTTCTATAACAAATATAACAATCAGCCGCGTGAAGTGATCAGTTTATGTTAATTTTAAAACTTTTTTTATTTTTGATCTGCGGGTGTAACAAGGAGTCGTACTCCAGTCGTTGCTATTAACATACGAGTTAACGTGAGGGATCACATGCCATTGACAATAGCAGTTGAGATGTCACTTGCAAAGCTGATATCTTAGGGGTGCTGGTGGAAAAACTGTATTCAGTCAACGCCTCTAATCTTAGCTGTAGAGTATTCCTTGATTGTTTGCTCGAAGAAACTAACCTTCATATCTGGACTTTAATGACTGAAAAAGAAAGTGCGTCACACGATCAAAGAATACGCAGCCAGCTGGGCTATTGTCAACCTTATTTTAATTTTGTTCCTGCAGATTTTTAAAACAAATTTTAAACTTTTTACCTCTTGACTATCGTTTTTTTTTTTAAGAATCGGGCAGTCGCACAGTGGGATTTTTGTGCAATAAGTAATTTTTTCGACACATAAAATTTAAAAATGTAATGATGCAGTTTTGTAGAAAATTGATTCAGTATGAAGAATCCATAAACTGTATCCCAAAAAAACGTTTATTTGTCTTTGAAATAATGAAGTAAAGTCACATGTAAATTTTGGTCCAAAATATTGAAAACTGTTTACGAACTTCTATAGTGTTCGTACGTAAGTTAACTTTATTGCTCTAATTTAAATAGTGCGTATTTTCAAATATAGCCTTTTCTGCGTATTTAAAAAAAAAATTAAAAAAGTTCGCTCATATGGTTTAAAAGATATGATAGAATAAAATTTGTTCTATAATGTGCCGTGATTGCAAACTTCCTTGGAAGAAAAAAAAGTTTGCTTGGTCGTGCTAGGTGCTCCCGCTATAATAAAATGAAAGGTAAGACTCCATACTATCAATTAAAAAATAAAGTTTAAATAATTAATAATCTTTTATAAAATCATAAAATTTGTCTCCAAATTCATGAAATTTTTAATTTTAAAAAATTACAAAAGATGAAAAACGTGATCTACGCAGGTGAAAAAGTCAAAATTTGAACTTGACCATTTTTGATTTTCCTGAAACTTGGCATATAAGTAGTATGGACAAAATAAAAAATACAACTTATTTTAAAAATTTTTTAAAGTGCATAGTTTGAGCATAGGGGGCATCATGCACCCCAACATGCATGAAAAATGAAAATTCTGTCAATCCGATGTAACTTTGAAATTAAATTGCTCAAGAACGGCTACACCGATTTCATCAAACTTTTTTTTGTTTGATAGATGATTAATTAGTCGTTTAAAAAAAAATTAATTTATTGTTTTTATAATTAATTTTTAAATAAAAATATTAAAAAACTTTTTTAAAGATGGCGCTAGGGTCAAAGATCAATTGGAATTTAATTAATTTTTTTTTGAAAATAGTTCTATCTTACTGTAAAATATATCAAATTAACAAAGAGGCTAAAATTCTTGTTCTTGAGATATTTAATTTTAAACATTTTTAGTACGACTGAAATTCGAATTTTTCTTCATTTTTTTAAACAACTTCCATTAACAAAAAATTTTAAAATCAATTAGTTTTTAACTTTTTTTATTTTTTAAATATAGTTCTAACCTTCCTTTAAAATATATCAAATTTACAAAGAGGCGTTAATTCGTGTTCTTGAGATATTAAATTTTAAAGATTTTTAGTCAGTCTAAAATTCTAATTGTTCATTATTTTTTCGAACAATTTTTGTCATCAAAAAATTTTAACCACTGAAGTTCGAGAAAATAATGAACAATTAGAATTTTAATCGGACTAAAAATGTTTAAAATTACAATTAAACAAATTAAACATTTAAACATTTCAAATACAATTAAATAAATTTTATGCAATTTCGATACCTATTTAATTGTTTGTTATTTTGAAAATGAAATGACCTACAATGAAAGACATCAAAGTTCTAACTACTAATATTAATGAGAAATGAGAATTGCGTCTTGAGAAACTAAAAAACAATCATGAAAAAAATAATTTTTTTCACAATAGAAATTCAATTTAATTTAATCATAGTAGTCTTTGCCTCTTGCCAATATTCGATAGAGGGACATGCGCATTAGTTTGAATTTTTTGTTTTTTAAATAATCAGAGCGAAAATGTTTTTGTTGATTTTTTATTTATAAAGTACAATCCAAAAAATTTATTTCAGAGTTCAATACAATCAAATATATTGTTTTTGGCATATGAATATAGGTTATTTTTTGTTTTTTTTACCACAATTGTATTCGTTATTAGTCTTAATAGAATAAAATAAACAGATGTTAATTTTATTCTGTTTCGTGAATGCTGCAGAACACAACAAAACAGTTTATTTGATTGTATTTAGCTCAAAAATAAATTTTTTTGATTGTATTTTATAAATAATTTTATTTTATTTTATAAAGAAATCAACAAAAACATTTTCGCTTTTATTTACAAAACAATAAATTCAAACTAATGCGAATGTCCCTTTCTTGAATATTGAAAAACGCAAAGGCTACTATCATTAAATTTAATTTAATAGATGATGAATAAAAGTCTATATTTAAATGCATGTATTGAAATTTATTTATAAAATAATTAGTGTTGGTAAAGAAACAAAAAGTTGTGGAAAAAAATATAATATGGGTTAATGGGCGGTGAGTGGTGTGCGTTAATTGAGGTAATAAAAGGCTCTGTGCCAATTTCAAAAACTTTGGGCCAAAAAATAATTTTGGGTTCTATGGGCGGTGGGTAGTGGGCGTGGCCAATTTTGATGAAATTAGTCTTAATTATTTTAGTCTTAATTGAGGTAATAAAAGGCTCTGTGCCAAATTTCAGGAAAATTATCGTCATAATAAAAATTGGGCTCGGACTCAGGGTAGTCCAATAATAGGGAGGGGTTGGGGGTCGGTTATACAAAGTATCGAAAAATTATTGTCATTATTATCGATTTTTAATAATCGAGGATGCTGAGTTCAATGGTGATGGTGAAAATGTTGACCGGACTCAGGATAGTTCAATAAAGGGTGGAGGTTGAGGGTCTGGTCATGAATAGTATCAAAATTATGGTCATTATTATTGATTTCAACATACTTGAGGACGCTGAATCGAACAAAAACCAATATTTATTATGTATATTTGAACATTACTCTAATTTTAGACCTAGAGCCCAAATACTAATTTCAGCATCACCATTGAATTCAGTGCCCTTGATTTATCCAAAATCAATACTCATAATATATATGTGAACATTTTCGGCTTTCAGCCTCCAACTCCCACCCTTTAGTGACACCCTTATAATTTTTATCCCAATTTAAACATCACTGTTGGATTCAGCGTCCTCAAGTATGTTGAAATCAACACTAATGACGACAATTTTGATACTATTCATGAACAGACCCCCAACCCCCACCCCTTATTGAACTACACTGAATCCAGTCACCATTTTTATCATCACCATTGAACTCAGCATCTTTGATTATGTTAACCTTTGATTATGTTATGTCCATTTATTATTGGACTACCCTATATCTTCGAATTGAAAAAAATCAAATTTTTTCCATAATTTAATTGCTTAATTATTTAATTGCTCACAAAAATCCTCAAATATCTATCAACTTTATTATCCCTGCAAATTAGGAAAAATCTTGAAACCAATCCATCAGTTTGAGGTATGGCTGAGGTATGCAGAGGTATGGCTGCAATACCTCGTGCTTGGAAAAGCAGTTCAGTTTTTTTAACAAAATTTAATGAATATATTATTGATTATATAATTTATTTAACAAATTAAGAACCGAATTTCAAAATTTTACCTTTAAATTTTAAACTTTAGCTTAAATCTAATCTAAGGCACGCTTTGTACTCAAAATTATTACTAATATAATACTAGGTTCCAATTTGCTGCTAAATAAAAAATTTACTAATTTGATTAAGCAAATTAAATAGCATGAATTTAATTTAAATTTTTTATAATTATTTTGACGTGTCACATATAGTGTTTAAAGTGCAGCAAGTATTTTTGCGGGAGAAATTCACTATTTGAAAGAATACAACATATTTATAAGGTGTATATTTAACATATAGATTTGTTGTAATTTTATTTTAGATATGTTATGAATGTGTTATGAATATGAATTAAAACAAACAAAATCTATAAATCAATAAATATTTTGTATACAAAACAGGAATAGAATGGAATGGGTGGGTGTAGAAAATGTTATTAAAGTTTGTAAAACTGTAACCTGTTGGTTTAGGACCGTTTCATAGATATGTTTGAGTTTTTTCGTACTTCATGCTCACATTTATATTTATCATGCTTTAGTACAAGGCTATTATATTTTTGGCCGATTTTCAAATTTTTGATTTTTAAAAAAATTTTTAATTTAGATATATTATTCGTATTGACGAAAGAAAAAATGCTATTTATGGATTTTTTTTGAGTGCTTTGAATCGGAGTTTGTGAATTTTTGGGCCTTTTTCTCGATGTTGTGGTATGATGTCTATGTTTTGCCATATAGGTCGCATAAATTTCATGCGATTTACGTGAGCGGCCATACGTTGAGCGGCCTAGTGGTAGCACGTTCAACTCGAATTCGGCGGACCCGGCTTGGACTCCCATCTAGGTCAAAGTGTTTTTAAGCGAAACATTAATAACCATCAACACAGCGGTTTTCCAATTAACCGATAATATAGTTGATAAATTGAAAGAAACACTATGGGCTGATCACCCATATAAAACTAATTGATTAAATTAAGTCTTCAAGTGAAACTCGACCATAAAGTTAAGTGAATTGATGAAATTAATACAGGTGAACGACACAGCTGTTGACACCCTTCGTTTCTATATGGCACATCTTTGGCACAAAAAAAAATTATTTTAAATTTTAACATTTTAAAAATGGTCAATTTTTTCGATGTTCGTAGCCCACTTTAAAATGCGCGTTAAAACGGAAAAAGCGTGTAAACTGGAAGAGGAAATATTTATTAAATTTTCAAACATTTAATGAAATGAAAAAAAAAATTAACTTGCTTAAAATCACACATAAACAACAAATATCGGGAAAAGGGACTAAAAGTAAGAGAAAATGACGACTAAATTACGTTGTTACTAAAATTATGTTCGATTTTGGAGTGTGTTTCACATGTTATATGATTTTCACAAATATTAACAAGGTGTCATGTAATATGAATTACAATATGTATTACAACAATATATTGAAACTTTTAAAGAAGAAAGTCCTACAACACCATACATTCCGATATTTCGAGTATACTATTTTGCTATTTAAAATTACGATAGTTTTGTGCGCAATGAATTCATTAAAAAACAAAAAACAAGACAATATTTCGGACTGCACCCCATACAAGGTTGTACAACCGATCCAGTAATGGTCCATCAATGGCGACCAGTAACGCAGCAATGGCGAAGTATTGGCACCCATGACTGGGCCATTAACATAATTTTACTGGATGATAACTTCGGACAATAAATGGCTGCCATTCCTACAAAAATATTTAAATTATTAGCATAGGTAATTTTAAATAAATTAAATACAAAATAATTGAATGATTTAAAATAAAATAAAAAAGTATAATAAAAAAAATTTAACACTTATACCAACCTTAAAACCTAATCAATATTGTCATAGTTTTTTAGCCAAGATGCGATAACTAAACTATAGGTGAAAATTTTTCAAATATATATTTCTAAAATGGATTTTGCTCTAGAGAATTTTAACCTAATGACAAAGATCAGCCAATTCATGGTTGCAGTACTGGCCCATTAACAATAACCAATTAATGTTAACCATTAACGGGCCATTGCTTGACCATTCAAAGTAAATGCACTGGCTATTTTCTATAAACGGTAGATTAGCCGATTCATAGTTACAGAAATGGCCTAATAACAATAGCCAAGCAATATATACCTTTCATGGGCCAGTGCTTGGCCATTCAAAGGTGACTATATACTGTCTTTTTTCTGTAAACCATAGATCGGTCGATGAATGGTTCTAGTAAAGGTCCAATAACAATAGCCAGTTAATCATTAATGAGACAGTGCTTGGCCGTATGTCAGTCTCTGGCAAACCCTGCTTGGGACTTACCCTTATTATGCAATCTCAACCAATCGTTTAACTCCGCATAAAAAGTAAGGAATAACAACCAAACAAATTTCTGTTTTATTTTGTCATCTTAAATTATGATTTGAAAATTATATATTAATTATATATTAATATGTGTGAGGTGAGGTGCCTACGGGCATATAAATATTTTTTTTTTGTAATAAAAACGTTGTCTATTAAAGATAACAATATGTTTTACTACAACAAATAAGTACATTTTAAGATTTAGGTTCCTCATTTTATTGATAAAGCTAATGCGCACCGCCACCAAGGAATACTTCTAAGCTAGGTTGAGAATACTACAGTTGAAAAATTTAATTTGATACGTTAGCACACCAAAGATATACACTTGTCTGGTGGCATCTCACTCACGCTCGAGTGTGCTGGTATTTCACACCAGTATGTCAGAAATTGATTTATTCTTATTCTTATTATACGCATGGAGAGATCATCTGCATAAACAAACAACACCAAACGAAACCAAAACAAACATAAATCAAACAACATATAAATAGATATCATAAAGTTTTATAGGTATTCAAAAAAAATTAACGTATTTTCAAGGCTTCACCAATTTTATCTGGTTATTGTTTACAAGAATAAGACAAATTGTGAGTTTGTCATAAGCAAAATCTAAGAAAAGTTGTGAAATTTGGCTCGATTAATTTAATCGAAACAAAAAATTTCCCTCAATTAAAATTTAATTGATCGGCATCGGCCAATTTAAATACATTTTTTGTTTTATTTGTATTTATAGCAGACCAACTGTCTCAATCAAGTTTTATTATTGAAATTAATTGGTTTTATAGTATATATATTATATATGTTATGTACATTATTACATATGATTATTGTTATTAATAAAATTTATACTTGCGACTCAGCACGTGATAATTTTTAAGTTTTACTGAGGATGTGTAAACAGTTTTAATTAATATGAATCAAACCGATTTTAATTTAAAAACATGTTCATAAATATTTATATATATAAAATTTATTGAATATTTATTATTATTTTAAAATGAAGATCTACTTGTTAATACAATTAGATTTTCATTTATTTACGTTTTACAATCACTTTTTAATTTTGTTACTTTGAAACTGGTCATTCATAAAATTGTAAAACCACTTATTTTATAATAAATACAATTGCGCATTTTTTACAATAATAATTATAATTAAGTGTATTAATATCAAACGCAGAACATTATATAACAAAACATCAATATTTTCTAATAGCTTAGGAATCAAAAACATAGCCGGAAATAATATAAAAAAGTTCTCAAACTCTATTTATTATCACTAATATGTTAAAAGTGTAACTATAGCGGATGTTTTCCACCTCAATTATCCATATCAATGTAATTTACACACCAATTTTAAATCTATTTCCACATATTACTCCAAAGCTCTCTATTTTTTGCTTAACCAAAACCAGCCAACCTAATAACCATTTGTGACCCATACTATACTACAACTTTTACATGTATATTCAAAAATCGGGTTTGAACGATAACGAGAACATTTTTACAACTGTATTACAACAGTTGATAGTAAAATGCAAATTATAAATAATACAAGTTCAAAGTCAATATTATGAAAGTGATAGCCGTACAATGATCTTCAACATTTGTATATACTATAATATTTATTTATTAGTAGACGAAGTCAATTTGAACTTTAAACTTTATAATTGAGAAGAAATTTTGACTTTCAGCATACCAATTGTTTTTTATGAAGCAACCAAAAACTGATCACTACCCTACCCCAATTAGATTATTTCTAAACATTTAACCTCCATTGACATCATTTAATGTTATCAGAATGTATACTAATTTCTCAAATCTAAACACGAAAAAGTTTAATTTTAAATATAAATTAAACTTAACTTTCAATACTTAAATTTAAACGATTACTTCTTATCGGCTAAAAAAGAATTCACTTTAACATTAATAATCTAGTCTATATTCAAAAACCTTCACATAAACACGTATATATTTGTTACTTAGTACTTATTTACAAAAGTTAATGTTGAAACAATTAAAACACACATTAAATGGAGATTTTATTATTATTCACCAATTAAATTTTTCTAAAAAAAATTGTTTAGCAAAAGTTTTTATATAAGTTACAAATTCACAATACTCGTAATTGTTGATAAAATATATTGAAGCCACAACAACAACAAGTGTAAACTTAAAACAAACAAAGCACAAATCATACATAAGTTTTAAGGAATCTTTGAAAAAAAGTTTTTAAGAGGAGTCGCGAGACAAAACGACACAACAATAAAAAGAGGGGACAAAAATTAAATAATAGAAGATAAAGATAAAGAGAATAACAACGAAACTAAGATTTCAGTGATATAAAAGCTTTGAAACCAAGAACATTTAAGCAAAAATATTTTCTACTAAAAATTCAGTTATAAAATATATTAAATCTATTTTTTTTTATCAAAAGACTTGAACTCATGATTAGAAAGAAAATTTTCAAAATGATAATAATTAATTCATGATTATTGACAAAAAATTAAAAAAAAAAGTAGCATAACGAAAAAAAAATTGTTGAAACTAAATGAAATATAGAAAAAGTTTATTTGTTTATTTTTAGTTTATTGAGTGAATGCGTTTAAAAACGTTAAACATTTTAAGTGAGTTTAAGAAACAAAAGTTTATAAAACGGACTACAAACCAAATTTATTTCTTTATACCTAATAATTTTGTGCTTAAACCTAATTATTTAATTAGGATTTATTATAAAAGTGTAAGTTTTTTATGTACATTAAAATTAGTTTTTAGTTTCTGTTTTGTGTTTGTGATTTCTTACAGAATCAATTTAAATCTACTATTCATCATAAAGTGATACCACTTTCTTTAAATATTTCTGTTATTCAAGATTTGAAAAAGTTTCTAGTCAAAGTTTGTTGATAAAAACTCATTATTAAATTTATAATGCATAATTAACTTCCTAGTGAAAATAATCTAAATTTCAAGGTAGAGCGCATTAACAAATATCAAAAACGTCATTGAATCAGATTATTCAACAATTTAAAATCATTGAAATTGTGATGGTTAATTTATTTAAATCAAAAGCTTCTTGTTCCTGTTTTGTACATACTTGTTTCGATGGAGGCGCCAGATTTTAACAAAAAATTACTACCGGTAAAATTACAATTTAAAAAAAGAATAAATCACGTTTAAGAAACAAAAAACAAGTAAAATGAAATTAAAGTGAAAAAATTTATAAAACCATTGATTCTTTAGTATATATATATATAAGTATATATTATATATATATATATATATATATATATATATATATATATATATATATATATATATATATATATATCAGTAAAGCAGTAAATTTAATAAAAAACAAATCTAAAAATGTCAAAACATCATAATTTATTATTAATTTTGTTAGTGTTTTTTATACTATATTTACATTGTAGATTTTGAGGAGTAAAAAGCAATCACATAAGATAAGACATATAGACATTGAAATTGATTCAATTTAATTTTCTTAAATTAATTGAATAAAATTAATAAGTTCCTGTTCAAAATATGAATTAAATTTGATGGTTTTGTACTTAATAAAAAATAGTTATAAAAATGCTTTTTTTGAATTTCTTCAATAAGATAATTAATTAATTAATGAAAGTATAAAGAGAGTTTTAGTAAATCATTATCCGGCAAGTTAATAATTGAAATTAAATTTAATTCCTAGGAACATATAAGTAATATTGGTGGTTTTAATAAAATTTGGTTTATTTTAATTAATTGAAGCTAAAATATAGATCCAAACTTACTAATGATTGCATTAGGTACATTTACACAACAAATTTATTTCTTGTGATTTTGTGGTGTATTAAATTTAAAATAATTATCGATTCACCTAGATACAGCGTTCAGCTGTAACATAAGAGTAACGGGGTTGATTCCCAATTGAAACCACTTTGTGAAATTTGTTGAGGATATTTATTTTTAAACCTGATCGTTAATTATTTTTAATGTTTTAGCAAAAAGAAACGATAACTCTGTAGAAATTTAAGTCTGTTAAGTTAAACGCAATTCAATGCTAAACATGCTGATTTGATACATAAAAAAAATCCAATCATTTTAGAAGTTAATACACTTTCTAAAGAGAATAATGTTGTTCAGTTACAATTATTACTCTTTCTTGGAAAAAGCAGAATCAAAACCAATATAAATAAAAAACAGAGTTGTACACGACTAATATGATTAATGAACGCTTGGATTTTAATTGTCTCCAAGTAAGGGATATCGCTGAAATAATATTGCAGTCCAGTTTGCGAACTAAAACGCAATCATCTTGCTCAACTTTTAAAAACAAATGGTTTGATAATGAGTGCTACGGAAGCTGCGAGAAAAATCATTCAGGTATCTTAAGCTGCTCCGTCAATATCTGAAACTACGACTGCTTTATATTTGAAAACCAATCAAACTTATAAGATTGTATGCACTAAACAAAATTATGTACGAAAAAGTCTTGTATTAATGATTTCAAGCATTAAGGAGTTAAAAGATTGGGGTATAAGAGAGCGCCGGAATCAAAAGTTCGTATGCAGTAATAATATTTCGGCAACCGATTTTATGCGTGAAACTAAAAAAACCATGGAAATTCAAGCGGTATTTAATACAGGTTATAAATTTTCATCAGATTGCTTAATGGACCATTTATTGATGACCTTCAACCGAATACTAAGCACAAGCAATGTGCCAGATTCATTTAAGAAGTCAATAGGATTTCCTATTTATAAAAAAGGAACATAAATTGTGTAGAGAATTACCGCATAATAAGTTTCACAGACTCAATTGCCAAATTATTTACGGGCATTCTCCTTAGTAGATTGACAAAGTTTGTGGAGGGGAATAACATTTTAAATGAATATCAAGCTGGGTTTCGAAAGGGGTATTCTACAGTAGATTGCATTTTTACTTTGGTAAATGTAATAAATTTGCGACTGTTAAAGAAAAAATGTAAGGTATATAGTTTTTGTTTATTTTATGTCAGCTTTTGACTTAATTAATAGGAGGGCGCTCTTTTCCAAGCTAGCTAGAACTGGACTTTCGAGCCTATTTATTGATATTGTTAAGAGTTTATATTGTGAGACTGAAATGGCAGTATGGGCAGGCAAGGAGTTATATGAATGGTTTCAAACAAATGTAGGTGTCAAACATGGTTGCTTACTTAGCCCAATTCGTTTCTCATTATATCTAAATGACGTACATGAGTCTCTTAGCGGTGGTGTAAATATTGGAGGAAGGAAGGTCAAAACTCTTATGTACGCGGACGATATCGTCTTATTGGCAGATAATCCGAGATCTTTGCAGCATATGATAAATGATTTAGAGATATACTGTAAGACCTGGAATCTCACTGTTAATTTGAACAAGTCCAAGATTATGATATTTGCAAATGGTGGTAAACGAGCAAGTAATGAAAATTGGCTTTATAATTTGCAGCCGGTTGAAGTTGTGAATGAGTATAAATATTTAGGTGTCATATTAACGCCTAAGTTATCTTTTACCAATCACTTAAAACAAAAATTTAAAGCAGCTAAAACTTTCATAAACTGTATATGGAATAAAATTTTGTCTTAGAATGATGTTAGTCTGTCGGGGAAAATACGAATTTTTGAAGCGTTCAATCTTATGCTATGCATTTCAGGTCTGGTGCTGCCGGAAATACAATGAGGTAGAACAATTGCAACGATTCTTTTTAAAACGAATACTTTATCTCCCCGAAACAACTCCAAATTATATGCTGAGCTTGGAATGCGACATGAACGAAATATTTCTCTTTACATTAAAGTCGCACCTCAAATATATATATAGAGAGTTTTTAATCTACCAGATAGCCGTCTTGTTTGCTTTATTGCAAAAGAAGTATGGAAAAAACAATGTGGCTGGGCAGTGGATTGGAGATCAATTTCACAAGATTGCGGAGTAACCGTGTCGCCAGAAAACGAATCAGAAACGGATTTTAACCTACAAACATTAAACAATAAATTTATAAATCAATAATATTATGATGGCTAAAAGTTCTACATTGCACGATGAATATGCTAACCTGGAGCTTTTAAAATGTGACTACTTTAATGATTCTTACTCATATCACATGATTTCCGTTCTGATTAAAACACTGGGAGGCATGTTAAATTTAAATGCAAGAGCCTTCCAAAAAAATACAGCTGGCTTTTGTTCCATTTACAATCAAGAAAAACCTGAGACTACTTTTCATTTCATAGCTATATGTCCGGCATTTACTGAAATCCGAGTATGCCAGATTGGTTCTGCAACATTAGATAGAAAATGTTTTTTAGATTATTTAAAGAACTTTAACGTTTTGTACACATATGTAATAATTTGTCAGAAACATCGTGATTATTTGGTCGCGGAGTATAATATCTAAAAGTGTTAGCCCACGCCAAAGCTACTCTATACGGTTTACGGATTCTTTAGTTTAATTTGCCAAACTTCTGCAAATTCCATGTTCATAGCGCTAGTTAAGATCTAGCCTTAGGTAAATTTAGTCTTTGGTTTAAACTATTTTAATTTAGAACTTAAAATTTTATTAGATATTTATATAACTATCCCGTTTTTTTTTATTATACATATATTAAAAATGATATTTTATATATAATTATTTTGGTGCAACTAGGCAAACGGCAATTGCCATTGTCTTAAGTGTTTTCGTAAAAAAAAGCCGAAAATTCTTTTGAATGCAATACACATATCTGCTTTGTCAGATAACCTCAGTCGAATGTTGTTCCGAAATTGTTTTATTTTTTCTTAACGATATGTATTCGTTTTTTCACTTTTGTATTAATGTCGTTTTCTTTTTTCTTGGGCCCTATTCCCGAACACATATTTGTCAATCGACAATATTGTCAATTTCACCAAAATGATTAACAACTTTGTTTAAAAATGGTATTCTGTAACTCATATTTGTGTCAAACATATTATAAGATGCAAAATAAAATAAAAATATATCTAATAAATAAATATATTTGAATGATATTTATATAAATATGATTATTTAATACTAGGGGGTATCCCGCGGGCTCCGCCCCCCCCCCCCCCCCTCCCACCTCCGCCCCTCCCTCCTTTCCCCCTCCCTACGCACACCAATACACTCTTGCTCTTTTCATCCTGCTTTGATACAACTACTAAGTACTATCCATCATAATCCAACCTCTTCTAATCTATTCTGTGTGTACCTTCTGCTTAACTATAATTCTACAAAAACCATCGTGAGGATAACGATAAATTTTTATACGATCAATGACAAATGGTTGAAAATAATAATAATAAGAAAATACTGAAATAGCAGCTTTTGTTCTTCTATATTTTATTTGCAGAAAATGAAGCTATGCAAAAATAATGATGGAAAAAAAATATTCTATGATTTTTACATCGACATCGACAGTTTTACATTTACATCGACAATGACAACGAAATTTCGTACTGAGTTTCTTAAAGTTCATTTTATTAAATCGGTTTAAATTATTAATGTTTGAAAATGTATATTATAACCTAAACTGTTTTTTGTATAAAAATATCAAATGTTTTCAACCTACATTGTTTTTAAAAATTGTTAAAAATCTATATTTTCTATGCTGTTATGTTCGCTGTACTAAAGAACAATTTTCTGGTTCTGGTCCTGCCATAATAGCGCTAGTATTTTACGAAATGTTGTGTCAAAAAGTGAGGAAATAGACCTTTAATCATGTACTTTCATCAATTTGTTTCCTCTTTTCTTTTTTAATAAACTTATTATAAAAACCATCTACCTACCTACCTTTACTATTTAATGTAAAAATTATTCCTTTAAAAAAAGGTTATTTATTATTCCTTTAAAAAAAATTCGATCTATTTTTCATTATAAATATTACATATCTTGTGACTAATTCAAAATAAAAAAGGTTTTATTAATAAAACATCAACAAAAATTATAAATATATGTATTATGTAACTTAATTAAAATAAAAAAATAAAATCCCCTAAATGCATTCTATATTTAACTACTTTATCGATAATTCTAAGTATCCAAAAACAAAATTTTATATAAGTTTTATTTATATATGAATTATTTATTTATATGAATTCATTCATGAATAATAAAATAAAAAAGCACAAGTTATTTAAAGAAAATAATGAATTTATGAATAAAAAAAAAACAATTTTAATGTTATTTAAAATAAAAATTTAAAAACTACATTATCGTAAAACGAAATGTATGTATGAATATGAATAAAATAAGAGTGTGTAAAAAAAACAATAATTTTAATGTTATTTAAAAAAAAAAATAAAAAGAAATTCGCAGTATTCAGGTTCCGAACTTTCAATCTATAGATCATCAGTCGAGCGCGCTACCAATATACCAAATTGAACTATATTTGGTCTTTAGACTAAAGGATAGATAAGATATCCGTTACGCTTGTATAGAAGGATAGACTTACGGCTATTATATTATAGATTATTAAAGACTTAATTTTGCGTTATAATTTAATTTTTATGCCAATCGATGAAATTTGTATAAAAAAGTCAACACACAAAACATAAAACAAAATTGTGATTTTGACAGTAACTATATTGTTCTTTTTAGATTCACAATATTGTGTTAAATTTTCACCAAATTGGTGTTACATAATACGAAATTCACAATATTGTGTGAATTTACAATATTGCGATGACATTTATGTGTTCGGGAATAGGGCCCCTGCTCTGGCAGAAAGAGTAATTTTTTTTTTCATAAAAAGAATATCAAAAATACGAAGGGGCTGAAATCGCAAGGCTTTGAGATATCGAAACATCAATACGTTGCCGGAAAATTATTACACATCATAAATTAACATAATTTAGTGAAAAGATGATACACTCAGCAAACTACTCAAAAACCTCTCCATTTAGCGTTTCGAGAAAATATTACAAAATCACAAATTCATATTTCTTTCAAAATTCCCAAAATATTGTAAAAATTAAATAAAATCAAACTTTTTTCAAAATTCTAAAAATATTCCAAAAGTTATAACAAAATCAAAGATTAAAACTTTGTTAAAAAATTCTAAAACCATTGCAAAAATTATAACCAAATCAAAAATTTAAACTTTTTTCAAAATTCCAAAAATATTCCAAAAATTAGAATAAAATCAAATATTTAAACTTTTTCTAAATTTCAATAATAATCCAAAAGTTCGTAAAAATTCAAACTTTTTCTTTAAAAAATTCTAAAAATATTGCGAAAATTATAACAATATCAAAAATTGAAACTTTTTTCAAAATTCCAAAAATTATAATAAAATCAAAAATTTGAAATTTTTCAAAATTCTAAAAATATTCCAAAAATTCTTACAAAATCAAAAATTGTAACTTTTTTCAAAATTCTAAAAATATATCTAAAATTCAAAAATTCTATTTCTTTCCAAAATTCTAAAAATATTGCCAAAATTATAACAAACTCAAAAATTAAAACTTTTTTCAAAATTCTAAAAATATTGCAAAAATTATTACAAATTCAAAAATACAAACTTTTTTCAAAATTCCAAAAATATTGGTATAACAAAAATATTACTATAACAAGTTCAAAAATTTCCATGTCCGATTTCATGTTCAATTACATTTACGTCATAAAAACAGCTAAATTTTTTTTCCAAAAAATTGGCTAAAAAAATAAATGAAATCATTTTTTGACGCACTTGATATTATTTTTTTCACAAACTTATAATCCCATGATTCTCTATAATAATAATAAAATTTCATGTCATACAAATAATTAATTTTATTTTTTTCCAAAAATAGGGTAAAAAAATAAATAAAAATCTTTCTTTTGACACACTTGACAACATTTTTTTGACAAACTTCTAATGCAATAATCTAGTTTTTGTTTCATATACCAATCCCTACCATCAAGAATTCTCCAAATTCAATGTTCCTACTCATAATCACTTAAAATGAACGTTTTTTAAGCCAAAAATATGAAAAATTATATGAAAAATTGCTATTTTTGAAACACTTAATGATTTTTTGACACACTTCCGGTACAGCTATCGAACACAGCGTCCTTTCGGACCTGTCTCTTGAGTATACCTATTTTTAGAAAAAAATTTTTGAAATCCCTCCAGCGGTTTTCTAGATTTCGTAAGTAATGACGGCCGGCCGGCAGACAGACATATATTTTTTTTTTGCTTTTTCAGAATCAGTAGATCCTAAAACGTTGAGAAATTCCAAAAAAAGTGGGTGCAAGAATTTCACTTTTGGCTCATGAATGTAATACTTAGGTCTTTCAAACTGAAGTAAAATTTGATCTAGTTTTGTAGTTGTGTTTGTGAACTGTAATTTAATGTTTTTGTAATTAATAGTATTTAATTAAATAATTTTTTATTAATTTTTAATTTAAAACACGATTTAAACAAAACATTTATTTAAACAATAACTATTTCACTTTAAAAAAATTATAATAAGTAAATGGCGTCTTGTTTGTTTACTAATTTGATAGATGTGTAAATGTATTTGTGTAAATTTATTGTATTTACAACTTGATCTACCAAAAAATCTAGATTCGGAAAAATATTTTCAGATCAAAAAAAGAGTAATCTTTTTGTATAAAAAAAACGAAATGCAAAAAAAAGTGATCTGACAGTTGCTTTTTTTGCTCTTAGAGCACTTTTTTTTTCAAAAAGAAAACGACATTAGTTGAAGTTGAAATAAGTATTCAAAATTTTCATCAGTTATTTTAATCTCTTTAATCTCTTTTAAAATTTAAATGCCTCCTCAAAAGAATATAGTTTAACAAGTGCATCATTATTCATAAGAAATGAATTAAATAATAAAGTACATGGTACAAATGTTATTGAGTTCGTGAAGTCATATATCATAGTAGATCTTATCAATAAATAATTACATAGCATAATACTATTAATGTTGCGTTTTCTTTTATCCGCTGTCTGTAAAATTATGTGACCAACACTTGCCGTCATTATCATAAAGCATGTTTTCGAGAGCAATGGGGAACAAAATGATGAACTTTTAGCCAATACATTTATTTCTTATCGTCCCGGATTTCAGTTATATATTTTTATTCATTTATTTCAGTGTATGGTTCTATTGAGTCGTCGTGGTAGATAATTGAAAAGTCTTTACTTTCTGCAAGTAAAATGTGTCGGATTCAATAAAATTTATGGTTGAGTTTCACTTGAAGATTTAATTACATCGTTTATTTTCATAACTTTGCGTGGATTTGGATTTTGGATAACTCTCGGTTGTAGTAAATGGTTTGGTAGACCATGCAGGTATACCAGTTGGTCGTGCACGCAAAATAAACCCTGCAGTAGCTCACTTGAGCGGATGGTTTCCGCTGAAACCACAACTCTCCCTAAGTTCGTTACCCTACTCTAACATCCTTTCTTTACTTTTCTCAATAAAAATAATTTTACAAACAAAAAAACAACAAACAAAAGTCAACACACTCCCCACTTTTCTTCCTATAATTGTTTGTGACAATATTCCAAAATGTAGGGATGATCTTTTCGTTTCATAGTTCCATAATGTAAAAGTATCGACAACATAATCGGGACAGGAGTAATTGCCGCAACAGAATGGGTTGGTATCGTTATCGACATAAACGAATATTTCTCTTCTTTATTCCTTGGTAAACTTTATTTATAAAATTCAATATTGTTTTTGTTTGTACACCATATTAATATAACTATAACTACTTCCTTTCGGAATTTTTAAGTAAACTTTGGTTATATAGCAATTAAAAATCGATACCACTTGCAACTAAATAATTCTTTTATTATTTATATTATATTATTTATTATTCCATAGTTATTATTTTTGGTCCACTTTAGTATCATATCTCACTAATGCATTAAGCATTTGATCTAACTCTCCATCTCCAGTTTCACTCCCCGAAACACCACTGAAAAAGCACACAACCTATTCACACAGTTCCACAAATTTTCACTCCAACCTTAACTGCTAAAAAAATCTTGAGGAGTGATTTTCAATACCAATTGCCTGATTGCATTGCAAAAACCAACTTCTCAATCAATTTTAAAACATAAAAAAATTATTAGCCAAAAATAACTTTAATTCTTTTTATTTTTCCTTAATTATGCAAAACTAAAAGTAAAATAAAAAATATGAGACGGTCTTTCGGAAAGTGTCAGATGTATTTCGAAATATTTAAATATTTGTGTTTGTTTGTGTTTTGAGAAGTTCTTAACCAGTGTTTTGAGAAGTTCTTAAAAATATATGCATATATTTCCTAGTAACGCTATAGTATATTATGTAACGATTAGCAGTGCAACCCAGTCCCCCTGATGGGAGAAGAGATTGCACATGCTAAGGCTAGAGAAATTTCCACCTGGTTGTAGATCCGTAGACCGCCTTCGACTTCGCTCCGCCGATTATTTGTCGTGGGTTCCATCCGGCAACCAGGCAGTCCTAGTAGTGAGCGGTTCATAACGATTCACAAAAATTTGAAAAAAACTAAGACGGCCATCCCTACTTTTCATCATTTCCGTTAAACCATGTTCTTTCCCACAGTAAAAAAACCCTTACACTACATTAGGTTGATGAGGAGACCAACTCTATCTTGATTATAGAATCAAGGCCCCACAACCCAGTAAGTCGTGACGTTAACATAAAAACCCCGATTATAACATAAAAAAAAACACACACACAAAAACTGAAACAAACTAATAACGCAGGCCTTTACATGCCTAAACCACAAAAAAAAATCATGTGCAATCAAGGTAGACTTTAATAAAATTTTTCTAATTATATTGTGATATTACACACTTTTATTTTTATTTTTAGCTAACAATTTTATCACCCAAAAAAAACTTCACACCTTGGTGAATCAATCAATAAATAAAATTTTTTTTTCTCTAATGAAATTGTGATATTACACACATTTATTTTAATTTTTAACTAACAACTTTATCACCCAAAAATTACTTAACAATTTAAAACCGAAATTAATAAAAAGAAAATAAAGAACAAAAAAACCAGAATAAAAACTTTCACCGTAGTTTTCAATACCGTCCGCGTTCTAAGATAACTCAAGAGTCCCGACCAACAATTTTCTGTCTTTCCTCGAAACCTCGGTTTAATATGAGCCCCTTGTCAAATGCTCTTAATCGACAAAAAAAATAATCACACGGAAAATAGCAATTCCAGAAATTTAAATAAATTGTAGGAATTTGAAAAAAAAATGAGAATTAAATCAAGTGAAATTTGATTAACACTTAAAGTTAATGAGTAATTTAACATTAATTATTTTTTTGTAAAATTTACAAAAACGAAACTTTGGCAGATTTTGGTATAATTTAAATGCTGTTTTGCATAATTTGCAAAAACGAAACATGGGAAAATGTGTTGAAAATAGATATGATGTCATAAGACATCGAAATTAACAAATTAAAGATTTTCTGGAATAAAAAGAACTTGCGACGAAGGGGATATAATAAGTCTTTGACACGAAAGTAGTGTGTCTGAAATTCCCTTCGTCACAATTACTAAAGGTGAAGAGAACGGAAAATGGAAGTACGACTGATACAGAATATTCCATTACACGGATTGAAAACTAGATAAGCCTCCAAAATGCTATGCTAGATAAATTATTTACCAAGTACAATAATAGTTAACAATTTATTTTATGTTTTACAGGCAAAATCCCTTTGTTGATTTTAAAATTAAAAAACCACTGTTTTATATATTCAAAATAAATTTTAAAATTTATTAAACAATTGTTTTTTCTTATTAATTTTCTCTTACATGTTTCGATTATATCATCCTCAGAGAGATATTTAACTAAACTCAGTTTAGTTGCAAAATATCCCTCTGAGGATGATATAATCGAAACATGTAAGAGAAAATTAATAAGAAAAATCAATTGTTTAATAAATTTTAAAAGTTATTTTGAATATATAAAACAGTGGTTTTTAGGTAGATTTCATATAAAAATCTACCTATTGCAATGAGCTTCATCTCGGAATTTCGGAAAAATTTTTGTGCCAAACGACTATATATGATAGCGAAGACGAAAAAACAAAAAAAAAAAATTTTCTATATACATATATGTATATATATAAACGATATGAGATATAACGAAAACGACCGGTACTCTCACGGTCACATTTAGTGAGGTAGATCAAAAAAATTTCTGTACATGTGTGTTCTATTAATATCTCGGACGAGTTCGTGAATCAACAAAATCCGACACGTGGCTAAGGAACTAGAGCCTTTTTTCTAAAAAAAATTGATTTTTTAAAACCGTTATAACGGCCGTTTGGATACTAATATTTTTAAAAAGTTAACAAATTTAGAATCTTTGAAATCTTTTTTATCAATTTGTTTTAAAAATAGACCTCTGCAGTTAGAGGTTCCTGAGTGAGCAGCTCCAACAAAAAAGTTTGCAAAAAAAAATTTTTTTTTGAAACAACCGGCACTCTCACGATCGCATTTGTAAAGCCAGATCAAAAAACCTTTTCTAAAACTGTGCGTTTTATTAATATCTTGGACAAGTTCGTAAATCAGCCAAATCCGACACACGGTTAAGAAACTAGAGGCTTTAGAATCTGTGGATAGATATAGTTTTGCTTATATGTAGCTAATTTTCTTTTTAAAATTTGTTCGATATCTGTTTTAAATTAGTTTGTGTTGTTTAAACTAATCTGATACATCAGATGGATGTATGGAAACGGTGGATTTTATATAAACTTTTCTGTGTGTTTTGTATTTGGTTTTACCCTTCACAATTGGCAATGTCAATTATTCGTTTTGTACGTTTATTAGTTTAGTATTAGTATTCGTAATCAGGAACCAACTAGCATTCTGTTTGGGCTTGATTTTTAGCATTTTCTTACTAACTATTTCTTAAATTAAATTACTCGGTCGCTGTGTTTACAATCATATTCAAATAAACTGAAGAAGATATTGCAAATAAACTGAAGAAGAAGATTAAAAATAAATCAAAATATGTACCGCATAACGCCCAATATGATCGTTATCGTTTCTGAAAAATATCGAAAACATTTTCGTGCCAGTGTTACAAATGTTTTGTAAATAAACCAGAGCTGCGGAGTCGGAGTCGGGACGAATTTTCTAGTAACTGGAGTCGGAGTTGGAGTCGGAAAAATAATCAAAAAATTTGTCGACTCCTGTTCCTATTTGAAAATTATATTCTGTTATTTTTTGTTTTTATTTTCTTCCATATAGTTTATTTTTTTCTTCTACGCATAAAACAGAATTATAAATTATTTTATTACTATTCATTACGTCAGTGTTGCATTGTAGTCATGGTCTACCACGCGGTCGCTCACTCTCTAGTGAACTGACGGTCATTTTTGAATTATTCCAGACTCTAAACCGGCTTTACGTTTGAGCCTATATATCATCACTTGTCTAATTAATGTCTTGTATATCTTGAGTTTGTTGTTAGTTGAAACATACGATGATTTAAGAAGAGGTTTATTCGAGCTGTTGTTTCAGTCAAGCTTTGATTACAAATATTAAAAGAATTCCACTCCCTTGATTCCTTTTTCGCCACTCATCAAATCTTTTTCCTCAACCACTCTTGCAAAAATCATATGTTTGATTTTATCATAATTTTTTTGTGGATCAAATTGTCTATCGCCCGTCTAAAGCGACATGAAGTCTCACTTCTTAAAAATTTACTTCTGCCAAGGATGACGACATCAGCGTACGACATCATATGTACTGATTTTAATGACGAGACATTGTTGTTAGTCGGTAGCTTTGTTTTGCTGCCATATATTTCAAAGCCACTTTTAAAAGTGTAGAGAAAATAGCATTATCTTGTCTTAAGCCGGAGTCAACTTTAGAAAACTTTGCTACTTTGTGTTCAATATTTGTGTACAGCTTATTAAGAGTCCATTAAGTAGAAACAGGGAGTGAGGTATGTTGAACTCTAGACATTTTTCCAAAATCATCCTTATCGATGGTTAAGTCTTGCCTGATGTCACAGTGATATACTCAAAACAGTTGTTCAGCAAAAGGATTGTTTTTGGCAAGAAAACGGGACTTGAAACCGTGCTGTTTTGAACGGAACAGACCATTTTTGTAGTTGAATATCTCGTGTCCCGATATTACTATAAGCGGGACGGTGTTTCACCCGTTTCAAAGAATAAGTTTTTTTTTTGTGTGCAGATGTTCTCTAACAATAAAGTATTAGAATTCATAAAAATTGGATTATTTTTGTGAAATGAAGTACACATAGCAAAAATGAATCTTTGATTTCACAAATGACACTAACTCCATATCAACATGAGATGGCATGGCAAAAAATTATTTAACGATTACAAAAAATAAACATCAAACAAAAACTGAAGCAATTGTATAGAAAATATTTTGGCTGCTTTTTCTGTAGAGAATATTTTATTTATCTCTTTTGTTTTTTCTGTTTTCTTTCTAAACATTGAAATCCTAATAGAAGAAATTCGATATTTAAGTTTCAAAAATTCAAAAACTTTATCAAGAGGTTTTATAAAGATTGAATTGATTAAATCCTTTTCATTTTAATATGTTACTAGACTTGGCAATGTAAAGCCGAGAGTGTTAACGCAAACGACAACTCATGCCCATAGGATCGACGAATCTAATCCCAGTCAAGACTATAAAGCCAATTTATAATACTGAAGTCTATAAGTTATAGACGGTTGAGCTTACATGATAAGAAGGTATTAGGTGAGATATCATAAAAGATCAGTAGACCTATGCGTGGCTTAGACCTAAGCGTGTCATATGACTGCTTCTGTTTGTAACCTAACCTATCCTGATATGGTGCTCATTTTATTACGATACTCTTTTGTTAAATTATATAAATTTTGAAGCTGGTTTTAATGATATTAGCATCTAGGAATTCAAGTGGACGTCACGGGTTCTGTTAAAAGTTCATCCTCGTTATTCAAAAACCTCACATAATTTTATTTATTTGTAGTAAAAATCATTTGGGGTTTTGTTAACTTAGAGTCTATAAAGTATAAATTTATTACCAAATAACGATGTAAATTATTTTTTTTTTATTCAAAGTTAGGCATGTTTAGTGTTGACTATAATAAATTATTAATTAACGTCTATGAATATCCGAAGACACCATGCGTTCTAGGGATTAGGATTATGTTCAAATAAATTAAGCTTCTTTAAGAAATTTATTAACGTTAACTTTAAAATCTTGAGGGTTAAAGCCATCGGGGAAAACCCAAGAAGGTAAGGCTTTCCAGAAGTGAGAGATTCTGTTGTAAAAATCACATTGAAAGGCAACAGTTCTACACTTTTTTATTGGAACCGTAAATGGATGAGCCACAACACTTGCTCTGGTACAACGCAATGCTGGTTCAGGTAAAATTGATTTTATCTCTGCGGAAGTTCGTTCATACTTCATCCATAATGTATTTGTAGAAAATTGGCAGATCAGCAACATTTTGTCTGTGCTACAAAGAGTCAAGCTCATCAGTAAGAGTTGATTTGCCAAAAAATTTAACAGCTATTTGCTGAACGAAATCAAGGCACTTTAAACCACTATAATAAGCTCTACCCCATATGTGAGAACAGTACTCCATGCAGTGACGTATAAATGATTTGTATATTAATAGAAGCTGTTCATTATTAAAAAACTTACGACATCGTCCCCAAAAGCCCAATTGAACAGTATTCTTAGCTAGGTTAAGAATATGAGAATTCCATTTCAAATTATTTTCAAATTCTCCTCCTAAAAGTCTTACAGATTCTTTTTCTACAAGATCTTTAGAGTCAAACTTTAATGGAAACAGATTATTTGTGGATAATCTAGAAAAATGACAAACCAGAGTTTTGCTCGTATTGAATTCAACACTGTTAGCAGCACCCCAATCCATTATTATTTAAGATCAGTGTTTAGGGAATCTATCAATTTCGATCTAAAGTTATTAAGAGCTAACGGTGAATGTAATTTAGGGGTTTCGTGAGATGTATGAAGCGTGCTATCATCAGCAATACTGTTGAAAACAAAAACTACTAATTGTAGAATCCAACAAATCGTTAATATAAATGAGAAAGAGAGTTGGTGACAAAGCAGAACCCTGAGGAACACTTGCATTAGTTGAAAAGACATCCGATGAGACACCCCACATTAACGCGAAAATCGGAGTCGGAGTAGGGGCCGGAGTCGGAGTAGGATTTAAAATTTAAAAACTTGGAGTCGGAGTCGCTTAATTTTTGCACCGACTCCGCATTCCTGAAATAAACACATTAAATTAACTGCTTCGACTTTCAACTTTATTTTTCTGTATCACTGTATCTTTCTGTATCACTGAAATAATTCAACTCTGCAACAACTTATAACATTGAATTCTTCTTATATGTTTTAATTATTTAAAACATAAGACTGGAAAACTTTGTAATATATTAAAAAATAAGACAGATCAATTATCGATTATCTAAATTAAATACCGATTACAAATCAATAATCTGGAAGTAATATAAATCTGCCAATATTTTTTAAAAAAATATTATTAATGTTGACAATTGAATAACAAACTGAGCAGGAAAATGCAATAAATATAAATAATAAAATTCGAATTAAGCTTATTTTTATAATAAAAATTGTAATAAATATTTCGCACAATATAATTGTTCAATATCATAATTTTTAACTCAAACTTATGAATAAATTTATTTTATTATAAAATATTTAATTGGTTAAGATTTTTATCATAAAAACTATTTTTTTCTCGTAATAATTACTTTGTCATTCGATTCTTTTAAGTTTTATTTTAAAAATTATATAATATTGTGTCAGTTCTTCTTAATTGTATTAAAAATAGAAAATAGATCTATTGAAATTCTTTCGTAAATGAATGAAAAATATGTTCAGTTCAACCTTCCTTCTACTAATCGTATCAAGGTAAATGTAAACCTAGAATATTTTCGTATGCGTTGCAAGTTGAGGACACATTTAAGTTCTGGTAAAAAAATTGAAATTCATCATAAAACCGGAAACAAAATATCATGTCTTACTTAGCCTACAAAATCTTTGTTAATAACCTGTAAACTTTAAAGGTTGAAGTACTTACTTGGAAATTTCTTGTTTCATATTTATCAATATAAAATAACAGACAGAAAAGGTGATTCCGTTAAATTATATGTAAAGAAATTTTATAGAACTATTAACATTTTATTTAAAATATATGAACAAGTAACATATACAAATATTATATTTCTGCCTTGAAGATAATTTCTTATGGTTCTTATCGCATATTATACGAAAATTTTAATTATGAAGCAACAACCGACCTCTTTCATTTTTGTATTATTTTTCTTTATTTCATTTATTTATTTAAAACTTAGTGTCTACGAAAGCCATATTTATAAATAATATTTGGCAATAAAACTAGAACGTTTGCAATAGTTATTATGTATTGTATATAAAAACTAGGATCTAAATATAATTGTCAAATATTTATTTATGTGTTTTAATTAGCACATTCTATATTATTTGTTTTCAAATAGACAAAGTATGTACAGACATTATAGACAGATACAAATCGATTTTGAATTAGAACTAAATTTACAATAAAAAATTTGCGTTTCAAACTAAGAGCGTCAGTTTTTTAAATTAAAGCTAGAATCAACTAGATTGAACACTTAAATTTGTCAAAACAGGTATTATACATAAATATTCATAAACGAAATGTTGGTTAGTTTCGATGATATAGATTAATTAATGGTTCATAAGATCATATGTTTGCTTACGAATTGAATTGACTAATTGAAAAATAAAAGGTGTTACGATATAAAAATTTGCCGCATCATTATATTAAGCCTCATCATAAATAAAAACCTTTATAACATTATATTATATTAAAGATGTTCACATACTAGCTTTAGCCGTGTATTGCTCATGTTTTATCAAACTGAGCTTCTAATAACTAAGAGGCATCCCTTAAACGGATCTGCGTTATTTGTTACAAAGTTCGAGCTTAAATTCACGAAACATCGTATTTATTTTACTAACAAACAGTGGCTGATTTGATCTAATAATAGAAACAAAAACTATGTAAAACATTTGAAGGGTACAGGGGAAAAACAACGTAAGTCCATTTTTTTCGAAATCGAGTTAGTGCTGCTATCGATTAAAGAAATACAAAAGCTTTCAGTTGGTATAATCAATTTTGATGCATATCAAACCCAGCCCATATAAATCAATTAAAAAGATTTCGCAACATTTTTTTATACCATATATTTTTTTAACACATGCCTCTGGTGGCCGCGGTTCAAAACACTTTTATGAACCATGTATATTCATTGTTTAATCCGAATTCACAAATTTTCTTGCATTTTAAAGACTTCAAACACAAAACTGCAATTTTCTCGAAATTTGATTTTATGGACTTACGTTGTTTTTCCCCTGTGCCCTTCATTTTTAATAGCATGAATTCAGGTAAATTCCGCTTTATATAAGCAAATTAAAACTAGTTCAAAAGATTAAGTTAACAAAAGGAAAATATAAAAAATTTATTTTTAAGCACATTCAGTCGATTTTTATATAAAACGCCATTTTATGACTTCAGAATCTTTTTTGACCGGTCGGCAATTGTTCTTTCTGTAAGTCTCTTTCTGCATTTTCTGTAAGTTTCTTTCCACACTGCAGCCTACAATTATATAAAGTAATATTGCTGAAACTTCTATAAAAATGTTTTCGTTCAATATGACAAACAAGTTCAATAACAAAGTGGCAAGGGATCTACCATATACATAACTGCCTATTTTTGTTAATTTTTATTTACTGTTCTTTTGGATACTACATACTAGCTGCCATACTATAGCAAATATTTGATATTAGTTTGATTTCCCACCGTTCATTCCCACCGTTTCGGTGAGAAACCAAACCTAACTTGACAATAGAATAAAAGTGATATATCAAAATACCGTAAATAGTTATTTTAGTTAATACTAAATAGTTCTTTTAAACGAATAAAAGAATCGCCGGTTCACTAATTCAATTAGAAGAACCGTGTTCTTTTATTTGAAATTTTTACACAAACTTTATCACGGCCCTCTCTAGTTAGTAAAACTACATATTACATGTATTTCTTTTTATACAAATTTATTAATTACTAATTTTGAAATACGACTTTCTTTTAATACCCTGGTTAAACATTCCAATTGAAATCAATTGAAAAAAATGAATTGGATGAATCGGAATTCTGCATTGGGAATTTTCAATTAATTCCTATTCAAAAAATCTATTTCCAATACAATCCTATTTATTCCTGTTAAATATCTCTATTTTATTTTAGAACCGGAATGGATAGGATTCTATTGCAAATGTATATAAATAGGAATTCATTGGAAATTTCCATTGCAGAATTCCGATTAATCCTATTCATTCCTATTAAATCTTTTTCACTTAAATCCTGTTAAATTCATAAGATTGTTTAATTTTTTTCTAAGTTCCTTTTTCCTATTGCAACTCTTAATTTCCGATTGAAATTCAGTTGTAAATTTCCAATAGAATCCTATAGAACATCTTTTCCTGTTGAATCCCATTAATTCCGATTGAATTTTAATTGGTAGATTGAAGACTTCCTATTAAACCAATTCAATCCGATTTAATCCTATTGAAATTATATTGGATTAAATAGGATTCAATAGGGTTGAATTGGAATGTTTAACCAGGGTATGTTTATATTGTATTATATTAGCTATGACCATTATGGACTTGTAGTTTTCATCAAAGTTAAAATTACTTAAATTATTTTTAAAATTTCAGGACTGGGCCTTTTATTTGAAAGATCTTTTATTCGAAAAAACAATAGAACTTTCAAAAAGGAATTTTTTTTTTCAAAATCGAATATAAGAAAAAAACGATAAAATCGTCAAAATATAACGACTATAAATAATAAAAACAATTTTATTAAAACCAAATTATAGCCAAGCCAAACAATGTTTACAATATGTTTTTTGACAGTAGAGAAACTGCCAATGAGAGAAAATAAGAGAGGAATTGAGAGAAAAACTACTTCAAATATTTTTGTGTATATATACAATAGTTTCATTTCCACTATTCTCTTAATTCTTTGATTAATCATTAAACTATACTAGTTTAATAAAGTATAATATAATTGACGCTAGTAAATTGCTACGGTGGAAAACTAGTTTACGAGATGACAAAATTAACGACAAAAATTTGTCAGTTTTAGAACGACCTTGTTCAAAAAAGTGATGGAATAAAGGATTGGCGAAATTGGTTTGAAATTTCAATAACTTTAGTTTTTCTGTAAATCGATTTTGATTAAACTTTGTACATAATCTTTTAGGATGATTTTAAATAGTTATCCATCCGAACATCCGGTTTCTCACTATCGGTATACAATTTTTTGACTTTTTCAACAACAAAATGATTATTGATGATTAGCAAAATGATTAGCTCATGAAACGATTTTGATGAAACTTTGATGCATCATTTAGATCTTTACTAATTAGTTTTTTCGTGTTTTTAAACAAAGTGATGAGGTATCTGTCGAACAGCTGATTGCTTCAATCCTCAATTACTTTAAACGCTGATAATCGATTTAAATAAAACTTGGTATATTGCGTTTTTGAACGACTTACAATAGTTCAATAGTTCTGTATCCTAACTTTTGGTTTAATTGTTATTGCTTAATATTTATTATAATGACCTTTTGTTTAACGACTTTTTAAAACTTATTACTAACAAAAGACTATGGCAACGCGTGCTATGAATTGAATACTTATATTAATGTATTTAATCCCACAATATTCTCAGAACACTGTATTTTCAGAACTGGTGTTTAAATGTTTAATGCCAACATTGCATCATCTTTGTTCATATTTCTTTATATAATATTAACGCATAATAAATATTTCAATGAATGTAAATAGTATATTGTATAAGGAGCATAGAATTATATTAATATCCCAGGAGTGAGTGTGAAGGTTTAAGACACGGGCATAGCCAGGGTTCAGTGCCTTAAATTTATACGAGTAGATATTACTCTGTACAAATTTTATACTGTACTCTTCTTTGAACTAACTAGAAATAAATTAGAAATAATATAATAAATAAATTAGAAATAATCCAGAAATAATCGTATTCAAATAATTTATTTAGCAAGCGAGACGATAAAAGTTTGTGAATGTTATTATAATTTTTATTTATTTGCCAAAAATTTATTGAAACTTACCAATAAGTTTTTCATGACAACCGTTGTCAGGTAAGCAAATACTTTTTTGCTCGAGTTGTATATAAAGTTCAATTCCGCTCCCTCGTTAGGAGCGGATTTCATCTATTTCTCCCTAGGAAATTAAAAATAACAAACCATGACAACAATTATAGTTTGCATGGAAACAGAAATATTTACGATAAATTCAAACAAATTTGTATAAAAACCGTCTACTATGAAAAACTTTAAGGGGGGTTTAAAAATTATTATTTGCATTTTTTTTTTATTTTTTTTTTTTCTGAATGAACAATATGTCGAGAATATTGTGTACAAATTTTAAGTCAATCCGAGTAAAACTAACGGAGTTACAGCGTTTCAAACGACCGGCCGTAATACCTGATTTTTATACCTGCCTGTCTGTTTATACCTGTCTTTCAAAGAATGTAAACTGACCTTGTACATATTATATATTTTCAGGTACATCGGATATAAACTAGTTTACTGGCACACTTTCTGCTGAACGGTTGTTTACTGTAACAGAGCTAAAATTTTCTCGAAATTATTCTCAAATTTTCGTTTCTGTTCGTTCGTTTATAGTTGTATTTTCACTCATTTAGTGTTTTTTTGTAAGTTCGTGAACATTAGAACTCAAAATCTACTGAACCGATCCTTTTGAAAATTTGAACATTGCTTCTTCACATAAATCAACAGTAAATCAGGAAGAGCTTTTTTTTCATTTTTTTCTATTTTTTAATAACAATTAGCTAAAACGCGTTTTTCACTTCCAAGTGCTGCAAAAAATAGAAAAAATAAACTCTTCCTGATTACCTCGAGAAATACATCACCTTTAAAATGCATATCAATTTTTTTGTTTCAAATGATCCGTTAACGAGGTACAATGTTCACCGCAAAACCACTTTTTTTCGAGGCGCCTCTGGAGATTCAACATCACCGGCTTATTTTCAATATTTTCCATTGAAAATTTTTTCTGACATACTTCAAAAGTTGTACAATAATATGTAATTAAATTTAGTAAAATTATATTACTTATGTCGCCGCAAAAAAATCACAAAAATATGCTTTTTTTCGTCTTTAAAACCATACCTTCCCCCCCCCCCTTAAAAATTCCAATTTTCGTTTTCTTTAAATGATTAGATTTAGATTTTTTTTTTATTTTATTGGCTTAACTCCTTCATTGGAGCCATATCCCCAAAAAGTTTTTAATATTTTTTCATTTTCCGATTTAGTTTTTAATCTCAATATTAAATTGAGTTATGTTATCTCCCACAGTAATATGTAGCCCTAAGGCTTCGCTCTCGGGCTCCAAACACACCTCGGAAAAAAAACAAGCGCTTCCCTTCGTATATAATCTACTTTTGCAAACTAAAATCTCAACTAAATTTTAAACTTTGTGAACAGTGTCATTCACACAGTCACTTTTAATTTTATGAAATATGGATTTTCGAACAAATCTTTCAAACCAGTTCGCGAAATAAGCGATATCTTATTATTATATTTTATTTATTGACGCATTTAAAAATATAAATTTTTAAAAAAGAAACGTGTTAGAATAATAATTTTATTTTCAAATTTTGAATAGAGTGCTTGAAACTGGTATTTTGTTGTTGTTGATAAATAAGCCTTTATTCTTAATTCTTCTTGATGTTTCTTGCAAGATTTTATTATTTACTAATTTTCGTTTATCTCGAACTTGGTGCGTATTAGGCTTTTATTGATAATGCCAAATGTCTGGTTATTGTCGACAATTTGTCTGACAACGGCTGAGTTTCCATAGTCAATTTTATATTTTTGTAATCTTTAAACCTTCAAGTCTGTACCTGTACGACTTTACTGTTCTTGTAATTAAATTTGTTAACTGCATGTTTGTTGATTTTTAGGTCTTGTGTTTATTAAAATTGAAGACAAATTTAGTTTTCGTTAGTATTAAATCCAGTTTAAATATTGTACATATATGTGTTTTTAAGATTCGTAAAAACACATTGCACATAGCTTAGTACTTCACGTATCTTTATTTGAGTAGTTGATGTTGATGACCTTTTATCAGATATGTTTTTGATGTTTCATATCAGGTATATTTATCAGGTACAGTGGTGTCTTTCATTTTTCCTCTTCAGTTTAACGTGGTACAAGGCGTGAATAGAATCAATGGGAGATGATACATCCGTACTATCTTTTATCAGATGCCCGGGTAAGAAAAAACTAAGGGGCCAACCCTAGGCCAAGATCGCGCCACAGATTTTTAGAATTGGGCCAGGCTTAACATTTTCAAACGGCCCAAGCTTGGACCAAGTTTCGACTGATGTCCTAGGGCAAAACCTGGCAAGCCAAGCTTGAGCCCAGTCTGATAAATAAGACGAGTCCGAAATTGGTCCATTGTTTAATATTGGTAGCTCCTACCCGTGTGACGATTCTTTACTCTCACTATCCCCATATCTATACTATTTCCATATCTTCGCCAAATATTGTACTGTAGACGGTTAGGATCATTGCCATTGAATAAAAAAACAGAGTCCATGCATCTTAAAAAACAAATCATTAATGTAGAAGTTAAACGTTTTTAACCAAGCCTTTTCAAGGTTACACTCACTTCCAAAATCTTAAATTCCTTTGGACAGAATTTCAGAATACATGAAAGCAAAGTTAGACGAAACCATTGCATTTATTTTATTGATCGAAAACAACATCTTTTAAGAATATTGTATCCATACACCTGGATCCAAACCATTCCTGTTAATTTGAATATTTTAAAAATTGGTTACAAAAATCCAATTTAAAACTTTAAAATAAAAATAATAAACTGACGATGAATAACTTTTAACAAATTCTAAACAAAGATTATTGCACAAATATTTTCAAAATAACAAACACCTCCTCAGTATATACTGGTTTTGAATTCAAAAAACTGCTGATCTGAGCATTAATAAACAATTAACAGATCATAAGGCTTTAAGTTTGATTATTTAAACAAACAAGCTTTCTTCAATTATCTTCTATCACATGAACAAGAGAAACTTGAAAACTATTAATACAATGACATCAGCCGTTATTTATTTATTTTATCGCTAATCGTTCTTATCTCAATAAAATCAAGACTAGTTAAACAAGGAAATTAATTTCTTAACATCTGTTTTAAATATTTTATGTTTAAATCATGAAATGAACAACTGAACAATCATACCCAGATTCCAGTCAAAAATAATATAAATAGTTTTTAAAAGAACAACTTTCAATTTTCTATAAAATTACAATCATACTATGTATACAATATTATACGCAATTTAATTTTTCTATCAAAAATAACATTTGTAATAAGAGCTTTAATAACTACCACCCGTATTTTGTTTTTCTCCCAAACATTAACACTGCAGATTGGCAACATGCTTAGAAACTCGATTAATTTTGCACATACATAAACAAATTGATTGAACTTGAAATTTGATTTGATGAAGTTTATATAAATACAATACACGTTTAATATTCTAAATTCTTGTATTTATACATTTATTGGAAGTTTTGATTATATTTGTTCTTTTATGTAAACTCTTCTTAGTCAGCGACCACTTCCCCAAAATACATTTTTTTATATTTACATAGTATTTCGATTTTAGATAACCAGTTTGCATAGATACATATTTTAATTTGATATAATGGTGTTTTGGTATTATACAGGTTGATGAATTCAAAAGTAGTTAATGTTGAAGTCTCGACAGAAAGAAGTTCTGTAGCGCAAACGTATTGCAAAATTCCTTTTAAATCATATTTTTTCTATTTATCAAAATGTTTCGAATATCGATATAGAATAAAAAAAATTCATTTTTGTGTTAACATATTATTTAAAACTTGAATTTAATCTTATCCATAACTGTTTACAGTTTCCTAAAGCTGACTCCATTAGTCTTGTTCATCTGTTCTTCTTTTTTTTTACTCAAAGTTAGGCATGTTTAAATTATAGATTACCGATTAATAAATTATAGATTACCGTCTTTGAATATCCAAAGATACCATGCTAAATAGGAAACTATGTCTCGAGAGTATTTATCAATTTTCTTTTCTAGGAATTTATTCACGTTGATTTTAAATTTCGACGGTTAAAATTATCAGGATAGACCCACGCCGGTAAGGCATTCCAGAGATGTGAGAGTCTGTTCAAAAAATCATGTTGAAAAGCGATAGTTCTACCTACATCTTGTCACTCGAACCATAAAATTATGGGCCGCTATTGATGCTCTGGTGTAACGCGCAAAGTTTGCAGGTTCAGGCAACATCGATTTGATCCCCGCAGACGCCCGTTCATCCATAATGAATTTGTAAAATACCGTCAAATCAAGAACATATATTCTATGTCGCAAGGAATCAAGCTCGTTACTAAGATTTAAATTGCCGATTAATTTAACAGCTCGCCGCTGTATAGAATCAAGACATTTAAAACTACTTACGTAGGCTCCACCCCAAATGTGGGAACATACTCCATGCAGGGGCGAATAAATAACTTATATATTAAAAGAGCTGCTCGCTATTAAAAACCTTACGACAACGACTCAAAAATCCTAATTTTTGAAAACCATTCTTAGGCTGAAAAAATGAGAATTTCATTTCATATTATTTTCAATTGCAACTCTTAAAAGTCTAACAGATTATTTCTCTTCAAGATCATTTGAATCAAACTTTAATGAAAACGGATTAGGTGTTGATAAACTAGTAAAATGGCAAACTTGAGTTTTATTCGTGTTGAATCACTCCAATCCACGAATGTTTCTAAATCGCGGTTATATGACTATCAAATTTGATCTAGCGACATTAAGAGTTGATGGTGCATGTAGACGGTGCATGAAGTAGAACCCAAAGTAGAACGAAAAACCATGATTAATTTTGTAATGAGAAAGTAAGGTGATTGTTACAGTTTTTCATGGAAAAAATATTTTTTATTCGCCTATATATTAAAGTATTACTTTACTTCTGTGATTTGCGGCCTTAAAGTGTCACTTTTTAACCATATATTTTGTTGTCATAGCTACGTCCAAAAAAGTAAAAAACATTTGTTTTTGTTTAAATTCTATAATAAATAGAATTTTTTATCAAAGCAACCCTTAAATTCAAAATTTCATAATCCAATTAAAATAGTTGTTATCATTTGTTGTCATAGTAATACAATTGGTTTGAGAAAAATAACAAATAATTTCTCAAAGGTAACTTATTTCACGTATTTTTATTTCAAAATTTATGCAAATTTATAATTTTAATTTAGAATAAACACTTTTTTTTTAAATATTTTGCTTGCGGCGAATATAAAAACTAGTATATGGTGCACGGACGTAAGCTATTTTGGACTTAATAGCTGCGTTTTCTTCATTTGGGTCAGGGTCAAGGTCTAGACCAACTCTATTTTTTACATGTAAAAACAACAACAACATAACCCAGATATTTGTCTGGGTCTAGATCAATGATCTAAAATATTTTGGTTACATAAAATTGCAAGAGATGGCGAAACGTAGGTTTTGATTTTATAAGGTTGGTATGGTCATTTTAAAACTTATAAATGTCAATGAAAATTTATTCAAAATAAAAAAACTGTCAAAGATAATTTATTAAATTTGCTTAAAATCAATTTTAATATGATTTGTTTTCAACATGATTTCAATAAATTTGCTTAAAATTAATTTTAAAGCAATACCTACGATGTAAAATCCATATTTTTCCATAATTTCTCCAATCCATAATTTTTTATTAATTATCATTTATTTTACTTCAATTTATTTCACGCCATTTGCAATAATCAATGAACATTGCCGTATGTAAAAAAATAGATCAGTGTTTCTGATTAAATTTTTTTGAATTTTTTTATATGAAGCTTATTTTTCCAGAGACGTTAAATATTTTTTGAATCTTTTTTATATTGAGTTTTAATTTCAAAATGGCGCTACAAGTTCACGATTTTTTTTCTTCTCAGCTCAGTGTTGCCAACAATTTAAAATATAATATTTTTTTTCTTTGCGTGACCCACACCGTTTTTTTTAAACCTTGACCCTGACCCAAATGATAAAAACGCAGCTAATGTGGGTGCAAATTTCGGCTAGCTCCTCGATTTGCAAACTCCACCTACGTCCAAAATCTTTTGCTTTACGTCCTAGCATCATAATGTACTATTTTCGGCAAACGGCTGTAAAGCTTAACTTTACTGCCGCTGGATAGTTAAAGTCTTACTTTTTTGACTTATAATCAAAGCGGTTGCAAAAGTAACGCCATTTTTGTTCTATATTATGCCGGGCCGGGAGTAAAGTAGCATTTGTTATTTTTTCAAACGCATTGTGTAACTATGACAACAAAAAATAAGAAATTGATTTTGATTGGATTATGAAATTTTGAATTATTATAACTATAACAACAAAACATAACAAATAGTTCAATTGGATAATGAAATTTTGAATTGGAACTTGCTTTAATAAAAAATTTTATTTATACAAATTTAAATGTTTTTTTCTTATTAAGACGGTAATAAATCATATTTATAAATTTTTGATGTATTATAATTTCATATTTATAAAAAATTTAAACGTTTGCCGAAAAAATAGTGTATTTAACTCGGAGCTAAAGTGACTTTTATCGTCTATAATTGTCGGCGTCCCTACGGTCGGCCTTCAAACTATAGACTCAACACAAAAAGTAGATCTATAGCTCCTAATTAAATAATGTACTATTATAAAACATTTCTCCATTATTTTAAATAAATATTCAATTTTTTATATATTTTCAACAACATAGTATCCAAAATATTCGGAATATTTTTATGAATATGTATTTGTGGAGATATAGTTCTTCTTATCCATTTTAATTGTGATTAGTTTTGTTGTACTATAAAACATTAAAATCTACACTATGGTTATTTTAACTATATTTTTTTCAGTGTAAAATTCGTCTTTATCTATAAAAACGCCCTTTTTATAGTTAATTGTACCTTTTTTATTGTAGAACACTTTTTTGAAAGTTAAAAAAAAGTCATGGAATAAACAAAAAGTTTTTTCTTTTTTTCTTTCGCACTTATATTATTTTCATATCTTCTATTTTAAAAATTAAAAAGACAACGAGAAAATGTGAATGGAGAATTACCTTAAGTTGCAATCACTACCAGCTTCTGAATTGTGCAAACTGAAAAAAGTAATTTAAATTATAGTCATTTCTATTTTTATCGACTTATTGGGATTTCTAATTACTTCTTATGTTAAATACAGCACTTGTACAAATGCTTGTTGCTTTTTTAAATCGAATATTATATGTGATTCTGGTATTTAACACACGCACAAAAAATATTCATATATAATATCACGAGTCGTCAAATAATAGTCGATTATTTTTCATAATCATTATTACGAATGTCATTTGAGGTCCCGAGTGCGCATAGCGCACGAGGGAAATTTTTAACCTCAAATGGCATGCGAGTGGTAATGTTGAAAAATAATCGATTAATAATTTGATGACGAGTTGTATTTGGCAACCAATTTAACGAACAGAAATAGTAACATTATTTCATACAACATAATCCTTTGTTGTCAAACAAAATTAAATATTATTTCATCTTAGTAGGCCCATAAATGTTATAAATTTGTAATTTATTTTTGACAAATAAACATAAACATGCAATCATTTATGAATGAAAACGGACATTTTTATTATTTGCAAATTGCATTTTTATATAATTTTGTATTATTGAATAATTTGTAGAAAAAATTTTATTTAGAAACTAATAATTATCTTTTAAACAAAATTATAAATAAAAAAAATTATCTCATTAAGCAAAAAAAATTATCTTAATATCTCTAGTTTTAAATTAATATATTAAGTAGGCCGAAAATAGTCACTATAATTCGCTGTTCCTTCCCGCCAGAGAAAAATAATCGATATAATTCGTTTTGATTTGTTAAAAAATAGCAAATGAAGCGTTTTTATTGGACCTTATCGAAACTTTATTTAGTGAGTTGAATTGTCAATTTTATTCTAAAATTAAATAACCAAAAAATTTATGTGTTACACATTCACCTAAAAATATTTTTTATTTGTTGAAAAAGTAGATTTCACATGCAAAATTATTTATCGCACGCGAAAAACTGAATGTTACACATCAAAACATTTATAAAAAAAATTTAAATCTTAACTTAAAAACGCTATCATCAATTTGTACTAAAATATATTATAGCTATATTATACTAAACTTAAAGTTTTTTAATTTTGGTTTTGAAGTGCGATAAAATCACTATAATATAACAAATTGGTTTTTGTTTATAGATGCAGAAGGTTGCTTTTCAATTTTACATAAAAACTATTTCTCAAAATTAAGCAAAGCAAATATATTTTTTATCAAATACACATTTTAATTGAACTTCTAAAAAAACCATTTCAATTTTATTAATTTTCATACACGTGTTTCGATCTTTCGATCATCCTCAGAGAGAAAATATTTGCAACTGGCATATTTGCAAACAGTTGCAAGTATTTGAGGATGATCGAAAGATTGAAACACGTGTAAGATAATTAATAAAATTGAAATTGTTTTTTAGAAGTTAAATTAAAATGTGTATTTAATAGAAAATATACTTGTTTGAGTTTTGAAAAATATGCAGGTTTTACCTAAAATCAAAAAGGAACCTTCTGCAATTATTAAACAAAAACCAATACACTAAACTTGATTAATCAAATTAATCAATATCAATAATTGATTATTTTTATTGATTGATTGATTTTATTGATTAATCAATAAAAAGTTGACTAGCTTTTTATTTAGCAGCAAATTGGCATCTAGTATTAGTATAATAGTTTTGATTTAAATTTCTTAAATTTGTTTATAAATTTGTTAAAAAAATTATATAATCAACAATATACATATTCAGTTTTGTGCAATTGTTACAAAAACTATTGTGTACAACTGCAGTAATATGCTTTTTTTACACCTATTATGACACCCAAACAGCGGATAAAATGATGAAATGTTAGTGCAAGATTTTAAAATTTTTGCGTGAATTTAATAATTATGGGGTCTATTCAGTAAAATCTTCTATCGAAAGTTTCTGTTATTCTTTTATTTTTTGGATGAAATTTTATAACGGGAAAATAAAATTTGATACAAAAAATAAAAGAATAACAGAAATTTTCGATAGAAGATTTTACTGAATAGGCCCCTATATAAAATCATGTCTATTTGTATTTGAGCGTATATTTTATGCTTCACTTTTAGTCACTGAGCTGGGCTAATATAGGGTATATGGGGGTTGTTCGGATCGCCGTTCAGCTCAGGGGATATAGGGTATATGGGGGTAGCTCGGATCGAGTCGATAGTGGTATCATTTGAAAGGGAAAAGGCTACTTAGGTGAAAAATTGAGAAAAAATGCATCAAAAACGCTGAACTTTAAACACTCATAACTTTTTCCAGGGATGAGACCGCGGCAATTTTTCACTTGTTTTGCTTGTATCGTCAAGACCTTTCCAATGATACCGCTCTCAACTCGATCCGAGCTACCCGCATATACCCTACATTTCCCCTGAGCTGAACGGCGAAAAACGTTGTTTCTTTTAGTCCAAATAACACACATATCCACAGCGAAAAACATCGTTTAACTTTCTATCTCACATCACCCATTTTTGTCTAGCCTATAAAAAAAGATGAAATGCAAGCAAAAATCTGAAGTATTAAGCTAATAGGACATATGTTTCCAAGAGAATCGATATAGTTACAGAATGTAGGATGGATAACAAAGTTTTACGATATCTTCATTTCACTTTTACATTTAATAGTTTAACATTATACTGTTTTGTTACTGTATTGTTTGTGGAATTACTTCATAAATATTGAAATATGTATATAATTCCCAACCATTTATAGCTTTACTGACCTACCATCAGAGGCAAATGTACTATAAATTTTTAAAATGTCTTTACAGTCGCCGGCTACAATAGTTTTCGAATTTAAGATTATAAAGTTATAAGCTATTATAAAGTAAAAATTAATCCTAATCACTAACAAAAGTGTTTGGGATTAGACAATGATCGAACAGTGAATTTTAAATTAAAACAATGAGTTAACTAAATTACTTTTTTATTCGCCTATGTATTAAAGTGTTCCTTTATTACTGTGATTTGCGTCCTTAAAGTGTCACTTTTTAACCATTTATTTTGTTGACATATAGCTACGTCCAAAAAAGTAAAAAACATTTGTATTTGTTTAAATTCTATAAAAAATAGAAACTTTTATCAAAGCAACCCTTAAATTCAAAATTTCCAATTAAAATAGTTGTTATCATTTGTTGCCATAGTTATACAATAATTTGGAAAAGATAACAAATATTTTGTCAAAGGTAACTTGTTCCACATATTTTTATTTCAAAATTTTTGCAAATTTATAATTTTAATTTAGAATAAACATTTTTTTTAAAAATATTTTGCTTGCGGCGAATAAAAAATAGTATATGATGCACGGACGTAAGCTATTTTGGACTTAATGTGGGTGCAAATCTCGGCTAGCGCCTCGATTTGCAAACTCCACATACGTCCAAAATCTCTAGCTTTGCGTCCTAGCATCATAATGTACTAAACTTAACTAAAAATACACGAGCACAAAAATAAACAAATATCCAACGAGTATGAAAGGTTAAACGCGAAAGTTAGGGGATGCGTGAGATATTAGTTTACTGTTCCGTTTTTACACTGTACTTATTTTAGGATCAAACTAGATTCTAGAACAACAAACTATACATTCTAATTTTATTGAATTTTTTATTTTATAACTTATTTTATTCAGCTCAACTGTTTTAGGTGCTTTTTTCTTGTTTTATATCAAAGTAGTTAAAATTTAAAACATTTTGATATTTTGTAATTTAGTTTTTTTACTACTTGCATGAGAAATTTCAATTATTTACTCAAAAACCCAAGACAAAAGTTATTTTTCTCAGCTATGGTTTCTAATAATTATTCCCCACACCTAATAATAAGTATTTTAGCACCTTCGTAAATAATGAAAATATAATTTTTGTTCGTATATGTTAACTGTTAAATGTTATCTTTGAATATTTTTAGTTTCTTCCTAAAATAATAATAATAAATTCAAAAATAGTAAGCGTTTTGATTTTATTTTAATAATAATAAATAATGAATGAATGCAAAAACTTCTTGGCAACTATAGGTTAGTTTATTTGAAATTTTAATTCGTGTTAAACAGAATTCTGTTGAAATTTAGTTTAGTTGTGAGTTGTAGATTACAAAAGTTCTAAATTTGGCTCAACAATATTGAATAGATTTTCAATTTCATGTAAAAAATAAATAAAAGCTATATTTTTTAATGCAAAGCATATGTGATTTTTATATAGTTTTAAGAAAATTCATTGAAAATAAATTTCTAATTAAGCAGCCTTGACTAATAAATATCCAATACGCAATCCAATGATATGATAAACAATGTTTCACCAAATCAAAATTTTTATTTATTCACCATTTGCTTATTAATTGACATGTTATTTTGTGAATAATTAAGAGTTTTAGTGCATTTTTTATATCAAGTAGTAAAAAAATAGTATATAAACCTCGGTGAAGAAAATTTTCTCCATTTCGGTGCTTAATTAGCTCGAAACTTCGTTTCTCGCGAATAAATATCCACCTCAATGTAGAAAATTTACTTTTTCACCTCGGTATATAATGTACTATTAATCCTCATGCTTTTTTCTTGTTTCACCGCACCAATTTTAATCTTCTCCGCTAGAAAGTCAAATGAGTATAATTTTCGACATATCATTAACTACCATATACAAATGTTATATTTTTAATTATTCTTTAACCTGCAAATAACGAAAACCATAATATTGATGGAAGTTTCTTTAACGCACAACTTATGATATTGATGTTATTCCCTGAAGAAACTATCGTTCTAAGAGAAAAGGCATGTGATGGAAAATCGAATCTAGACGCCGATAAAATAAAAAATTTGAACCTGACCTTTTCCGATGTTTTCCAAACTTCGGTAATCGTAAATGTAATGAAAAAAATGAATACGTGTTTTTTATTTTTTCGCTAGTTCAGACAAAGGATGACTCGAAATATCTTAAGAAATTTAGTAAAAATCAAAAATTAAAGTTAAATTATGTTCGAACGGATTATTCGATTTCAGTAAATTTTTTGAAAGGTACTAAGTAAGGCTCATCGAAATAAAATACCTATCTGTAATTTTAGTATGCTTTTGGGTAAAGAACTAAATCTTTAGAAAACCCAAAAAAAGGAAAAAGTCACTTTTGGATTTAGCCATTCTTGAAAATTATTTGTTTGAAAAACTAAAATTATAAAATTGCATGTAAAATACGCAAAAACAATAAGTGAAAATTTTTTTATTAAGCCTTATTTAATACCTTTTAAACAAAAAATTGAGTAGAATCAGTAAACTATGTAGTTTTTAGTAAATGGCATTCAAATGCCTTTTTCTCAAAAACGAAAATGACGCATGTCTGTAATTTTGATATGTTTTGAACAAATATTAAACCTTTAGGGCAATGATACATGTAAAAGAAATATCTTTCAGACATAAACAATTTCGCATTTAATTGGTTGAGGGGCGGTAACATTTTTTAAATTTCAAAAAAATATTTTTGACTGAAAGACAGAAAAAATATCTGTAAGATATAAAAACATAACCTAAAAAGATATTTTTTACTTGACAGTTAAAACTGATTAACTGAAAAATTGATTTTAAAAGTAAGTTTTACCAATAATCAATTACAACTAACTTAATTTTATTATTTTATTACAATTAAAATAATTTATTTACTTATTCATATACATAGATTTAGGCATTTTCACATCAGACCAAATTTTTATTTTTTTGTTGCGATTATCGCCTAATCTAATACTAAGTTTACACCAGTATCTAATTTGCTACGTATCAAATTTGCTAGCCATTTTCACCACCATACTTTTTAAATTTGATACGGTGATGTAAACTCTTATTAATTAGGTATGACATATTAATTTTTAGCGCGTCCTTTTCATTGTTAATTTTTTGGTTAGGAAAAAATAATTTCCATATATATTTTTTATAAAAAACTGAAAACATTTATTATATAAATGCTAAAATTTATTTTACTTTTAATTTCAGCAAAAAAATCACATCAAACATAAATATATATTTATAAAATAAGTTGATTTGTTTTTATTTTAAATGTCATACCTAGTTTTAGTGTTCACACCGTAAAAATAATACCTATTTGCTACGTACCTAATTTGATACGTAGCAAATCATCCTACCAAATATTTGGTACGTACTTTTTTGATAACTGTTTACATCGACCGTAGTTGACCTAATAAGTATAGTATGTACCTATTAGATCCTGGTGTAAACTTAGTATAAATCTACATGAATAAGTAAACAAATTATTTTAATTGTAGCTAAATCATCAAATTAAGTTAATTGCAATTGATTATTGGTAAAACTTACTTTTAAAATCAATTTTTCAGTTGATCAGTTTTAACTGTCAAGCAAAAAATATCTTTTTAGGTTATGTTTTTATATCTTACAGATATTTTTTCTGTCTTTCAGTCAAAAATATTTTTTTGAAATTTAAAAAATGTTACCGCCCCTCAACCAATTGAATGCGAAATTTTTTATGTCTGAAAGATATTTCTTTTACATGTATCATCGCCCTTAAAATATAAAAAAATGAAAGAAAACGAAAAGGTAGTTTATGAAAAAAACATGTTTGAAGAGTCAAGTTCAAAAAAATCATCTAAAAATATAAATGTCAGTGTAATATTTTTATAAAGCCTCACTAAATACCTTTCAAACAAAAATAAATTTACTAAAATCGAATAACCCGTTCGAACACAATTTAACTATATTGTTTGATTGTCACTAAATTTCTTAAGAAATTTCGAGCCACCCTGTTTCACAACTAGAGAAAAATTAATAAAAAAAAGTAGTAGACCGGGAGGCAGCGTTGCAAATGAAAAAGTCATTTGATGCCGGTTGATTTTTATTTATATTAATGAATTAACTCCAGCTGATGATAAATTTGGCGGTCAGCTGCTAAAGTAGTGGGGGGTGTGGTTGTGGGGGAGTTTTAAACTGGTAAAAAAACGAATTCCAAAAGTAATTTGATGCCGCTTCAAAATTTGTATGATGCATGTTTACACCATAACAATTGAAAAAAAAGTCGTCAGCTGATTGGCGGATGGGGGATTATACGTCAGTTTCTCGTATGCATCAGTATAAAAATGCAATATAGTCAAGACCTTTCTACATAGGATCTTGATGAAACTTTGGCAAATGATCCAGGTTCACTTGAAAATAGAAAATCTGAATTAATTTTAAATTTGGACAAAATGGCGGGAGGTCTCCCGAACACCTCTAAGTTTAAATCTTCAATAACTTCTAATCCCGACTTATGATCTTATGGAAACTTGGTATATAAATTTTTAATACTGTTTCCAATATTTCTGCGTACTAACTTCCGGTTTGACACTTCCGGTTAAAAAGTTTTTTTCCACTGTTTCCAATATTTCTGCATACAAACTTCCGGTTTGGCAGTTCCGGTTAAAAAGTTTTTTTCTAGGTATTTATCCCTACTGTAGCCTACAATTACCGATCGATTTTCATGAAACGTTGGTAAACGCTTTCAAGTAACATGAAAAACATTTTGCTAGCTTTTGGAGTACATTGGATAAAGGGTTGGGGGTCCACCATACAACAGATGGTTTTTTCCACAATGTTTTTTATGTTTGTTGGGAGCATAAAACATTCGTTCGGGAATGAATTTTGACGACACTTTGCAAAAAGATGCAAATATGTATGGCAAGAAACTGATTAGTTTTTGAGCGATAGTGAGCCAAGTTGTGAGGGGTCACCCAAACACCTGTTTTTTTAAAAGCTTAATAACATCTGCACCTGATAATTGAATTGGATGAAACTTGGTACATAAATATTTGGTACGGTTCACAAAAGTTCTGCATCCCAACTTCCGGTTTTTCATTTCCAGTAAAAATGTTTGGTACTCCCAACAAACATTGCAACAATGGTGACACAATAAGCAGGTGTTCGTGAGGCCCTCCACCACTTATCTCAATATTGTCCAAAAACTAATCAGTTTTTTGTTATTTAAGTCTCCATTTTTTTTCAAAGTGTCACTAAAATTGATTAATGAATGAAGTTTGTATGCTCCCAACAAACTTTAAAAACCAAGTGCGAAAAGTCAGCAGATGTATGGTAGACCCCCGCCACTTTGATCAATGTGTCCCAAAAGATGGTAGCTATTTTTCACTAATTGAAACTTTTCCCATAAGTTTCATCATAATCACTTCATTATTGTAGGCAGTGAAGAAACTTCAAAAAATTACGAACCAAAATTTTTTACCGGAAATGAAAAGCCGGAAGTTGGGATGCAGAACTGTTGTGAACCGTACCAAATGTTTATGTACTAAGTTTAATCCAATTCGATTATCAGGTAAAAATGTTATTAAGCTTTAAAAAGAACAGGTATTTGGAAAACCCCCCACCACTTTGATCACTATCGCTAAAAAACTAATCAGTTTCTTGCCATACATATTTGCATCTTTTTGCAAAGTGTCGTCAAAATTCATTCCCGAACGAATGTTTTATGCTCCCAACAAACATAAAAAACATTGTGGAAAAAACCATCTGTTGTATGGTGGACTCCCAACCCTTTATCCAATGTACTCCAAAAGCTAACAAAATGTTTTTCATGTTACTTGAAAGCGTTTACCAACGTTTCATGAAAATCGATCGGTAATTGTAGGCTACAGTAGGGATAAATACCTAGAAAAAAACTTTTTAACCGGAACTGCCAAACCGGAAGTTTGTATGCAGAAATATTGGAAACAGTACTAAAAATGTATATACCAAGTTTCCATAAGATCATAAGTCGGGATTAGAAGTTATTGAAGATTTAAATTTAGAGGTGTTCGGGAGACCCCCCGCCATTTTGTCCAAATTTAAAATTAATTCAGATTTTCTATTTTCAAGTGAACCTGGATCATTTGCCAAAGTTTCATCAAGATCCTACGCAGAAAGGTTTTGACTATATTGCATTTTTATACTGATGTATACGAGGAGCTGACGTATAATCCCCCATCCGCCAATCAGCTGACGACTTTTTTTTCAATAGTTATGGTGTAAACATGTATCATACAAATTTTGAAGCGGCATCAAATTACTTTTGGAATTCGTTTTTTTTACCAGTTTAAAACTCCCCCACAACCACACCCCCCGCAAGTCTGACGGCTGACTCTTACTTTCTACATCACAAATAATTAATCTATCTATAAAAATTAAATTCAATCGGCGTCAAATCACTAACCAAAATGCAACGCTGCCTCCCGGGCTATAGGGTCTGCGTCGGACCAGACGGTGGAAGTTATACTTCTTTGGCCATTCGCTCGCACACACGCACACAGACAGACAGATAGGATACATTAAAAAAAAATAACTAAATAAAAAACAAAATATTATTCAAAAAAAAAAAAAAATAAAAAACAAAATATTATTCAAAAAAAAAAATATTATTCAAAAGAAAAAAATATTATACAAAAAAAAAAAAATATCGTTCAAAAAAAAAGGCAAAAAAAAAAATATTATTCAAAAAAAAAAAATTATTATTCATAAAGTATAAGAATGTATAATCGTCGATTTTTCTTAGTTTTCTTAGTCAAAAAAATAAAAAAAAAAATATTATCCAAAAAGAAAAACAAAATATTATTCAAAAAACTAATAATTATTAATTACTAGAAGGTACCCGCACGGCGATGCCCGTGCTTCCCAAATAAAGTGGTTGAAAACTGTTTTTTTTTGAGTAAATTCTCCCATAGTTTTTTTTAATGTCATTTAATTTAACTTATTTTATTAGTAATATGTATATAAAAAGTTTGAAAAAAATGTAATAGTATCATTTTACAGTCAGCAAAAGCCATTAAGTAAAAGTCTCTAAAGCTATAGATAAATTTACATATTAAATGTATGTTAAAATTAAAACACATTGACAGACAAATAATAATTAAATAATTTTTATAAATGTAGATGGCAAAAGATTAAGGTTAGAAAAAAGTTAAAATTTTATTCCAAAGAATTAATTCAAATAATTCAATGTGTCACGAACAATTAGGTGAGCGTAAATATATTTGTTTATTGGATGTCACAATTGTCAATTACTTACTCCGAAACCACCGTACTCGTCATACAAAATTGGTACACTGGTTCATTGCTATTGGTTTAGCGTCCTATTTCATGTAGACTTATGATTATTTATCAATCCAGAAATTTTGCTGTTCTGAAGAGGGTCGTATTGCAATTTGCAAATATATTTTATCGATTATATTTTATTTATCAATTTATATTTTTATCGCAATACTCTACTACTTTGATGCATACGCCGGCCGGTTAAAAAATACCACCATTTTTAGTGAATATTTTCGTTTAATGGGTTTTATCGCTTTCATCGTCTTATTTCGACATTCCTTCCCAAAACTTAAAACAAAAATTGGAAAAAATAATAATAAGACTAATTTCATTTGTAAATTCAGACTTATAATATATTATTATTAAAACAGTCAAATCACACCATTTGTTACACACCATAACAATAATAGTTTTGAAAGTAATGGAGAAGCATATTTCACTCAATAAGTAAAACACTTTAAACCTGTAGCTTTGATATTGTTCATAATCTTTTTCTTCGGTACTAAGGTTCCAATGCAAATTCTTGGTTAATCAATGTTTCTAAGAAGAGGAAAAGAAACGTCAATTTCCAATTTTTGGAACATGTGAGGGCAGTTCTGCTAATGCAAGCAGGTTTGTTTAATCATATATAAGCAATGCTTATATGTATCGTATTGGTGCTAATGCATAGAAATATGTACATATTTTATATAATTGCAAACCATAAAATATTTGTTGTAAATTAGAAATATGTATTTGTTAAAAAATAATTTAACATAATTTTCATTTCATTTCATTTTGTCACATTATACATTAACTATTCCTTTTAATGATAATTCCGAAAAGTGAAAAAAAAAATTGATCAAAGATAAGTAAGCGAATAATGTTTTATTATTATAAAATATGATTGATTTAGTAATTTCGTCTTTATTACCATACAGCATAAGGTTGATTTACTAATTTCGTCTTTATTACCATACAGCATAAAGGTTAAAATATAACTTAAAAAAGCGTGACGCGGTTTCTCGATTAACATCCCATCAAAATATTTACAACGAGCGCAAAGAAGTATAACTTCAAAAAATACATATTAAATTTTTTTTATTATACTAACGATTACCGAATTTGGAAAAAAATTGGAAAGGATCGGGTTCACATCATCGGCGTTTTGATTCGATTTTCCACCATATATTCGTTTCGGGGATAAGTTTTTAATTCTCAGGTAATCGATTTTATCATCGATTAATTCCTCTCTAATTAGTACGCCTCTCCTATTTTTCCCAAAAAAAAAGTTTCATCAACAATTTAAAAAAAACTAAGGAACTCAAATTTAAATTTCAAAGGGTGTGTGAAGTCCAACCGGTAGCAAAAACAAGTATCTTAATTGTTGCAAACACAACCAATTATTATGCGTGTTTTTGCGATTGATAATGGAAATCTCCGATACATAAGGCAACCCTGGTGCGCTGCCCCTGAAACCTTCTCCAATGGCAAGCTAGCTCAGTTGATAGAACGTGAGACTCTTAATCTTAGGGTCGTGAGTTTGAGCCTCAATGCTGGGCTTCCATCGTGGAACTTAAGAACGACTGGAAGCATGATATGCACTGAAAAGGGGTTAAGGGCAAGTGTTCAAAAGATTTCGAAATTTTATCTATGTAAGCGTGTTAGCATGGTTATGGTTATGTTAGTATGGTTACCATTATCTAAATCAAATTCTAACAAGCAAAGGTGAAGGGTTGGTCTGAATTAAACACCACTTAACAAAATCGACCCGGTGGGTGAGGATATGGAATTTTATTGTTTGTGATTATCGATATGTTCACCAGTAACAATCCGTCCATATTTATTTTAGGCTCTGGCTCCTCTGTCAGGCTGGAGTGGTATCCTGGATACCCAAAGTAATCAGGCAGACATATTTTGTGCAACTTCTTACCTTTTATTATTATCACTATCATTTGGTCCTCCGTTCTGGATCAACATCAAAAATACCACATCTTGTGCCCAATTTTTTTAAATTCGATCTACCAAGAAAATTTCAAGTTTTGAAAGTTTAACATATTCAGCAAAAAAAATAAAACTGACACGATACTACTTCTGCGACAGAATAGTGAAGATACTCCAAAAATGGCACTTTTCAGTAGATTGAGTCATAAGAATCGTAACTATTAACTCATTACTCCAGAAGATGGCCTAACAAGCTGAAATATATATAGAGTAACAGTAAAATTATAATAAAAAAAACTTCGTTTTCTTTAATTTTTCTATTAAACTTATTATATAAGTTATTTGCGTAAAGTAACAAGAGATTGACGTTATGTTAGATTGAGTCATTTTTGCACAGTGTTTTATTATTTCCTTAGTTCTTATCTGAAAAATTCGTCAATTCTAGTAATTTTCCCAAGGTAACTATGAATTTTACTTTTAATCGTGAGGTTATAGTAAAGTAGTTGATATCCAGGGGCAGGGCAAAAGCAGCCGATAAATGTCAAAATAACAAAAACAAAATTGATGTATTTGATTAATGCAAGCAAAAAATTGAAAAAATGCACTAATTTAATAGAATTTAATTTCCTTTAATATTGAATATTAAATTTCCTTGATTCCTTGAATTTAAAAAATTTGCTCTTATTGAAGTATGTATACGGTTTGTTTGACATCATATCGTTATGCTATCTTTTCTCTTAGAGTGAGTTTTTCTACAAGGAATAATATCGTCATCATAGAAAAACAATTGGCATCAAATTTTTAAAAACCAACATTCGTTTTACTGTGGAGCCTTCTAAGTGGAAGAGAAATATTGATGATTTTATTCTAATATAATCGAGCATAATTGAGTTTTTATTTTTTTAATAACTTTCTCAAAGTAGTGGATTGATGTCAAGGTCATATAAATATTATTTATGGTCCTGTTCCAAATAAAAGTGACCTATACGAAATAAACTTAATGTAGAAATGACCGCAAAATTATTAAATAGATTATAAAATGCCTCTTCAGCTTTTGAGGCAAACTATGCCCATTCAATACAGAAATTAAAATTTTAAAACAAGAACATTCCTCCTTTAACTCAGTATTTCATTTCAAAAGACTCTTTATAGATGAGCGACCAATTTCTTCCAAAACTATGATTCTACGAACAACAGTAGAAATTTAATTAAAATTCATTTAACTTACAGAATCATCAAAATTACACAGAAAAAGACGACACTAATCAGAAAAAATATTTGCCGTCTTGGAATTAAGTTGTTAATTTTATTAATTAGCTAAAATTCATATTTTGTGCTTTTAAAAAATTTTAAATTTTTTTCTTTATGGTTTTGATTTAAAAAAACTGTAATTGTGACGAATTTTTGAACAAAATCAAAATAGTCTAGCAGCTGTATTTTTAACGTGCCTATTCTGGAATGCGTGTCACGTATTTGCGATCACTGTTTTAGTCCATTTATACAATCACCCATACTATCATGATTGCAAAAACAAAACAAAAATAAATTAGCTGTTGTTGAATTTATTGTCACACACATAAATTATTTAATCCTTTCGACATCAGTTTGAACAAGTTTCTTTTTGTTTTTTTTTTTCTATTATAGTGTTATGCGTTATTATGCCCACCATAGGAAAAAACAGCTGTTTATTTTATTATGTTGCGGCAAGAACTTTGAATTAAGTGCAAAAAGTTCTAAAAATGTATATTTAGTACACGCTATAGAAATAGAGGTTGTCATCACATAAAATGCCATGAACATTTTTGTAGGGCATACAGTATTTTTTCTATGATAGTGCAAAAAAAATTTTACGAGACAAAACAACAAAGATTACGAGATAATATTAAATGAAGTTATAATGAAACGTATTTGGAATAAAAAATAAAATATGTATAAGTTTAAGAAAACGATGTGCATGAAAACATTTGATTTCTTTTATTAGTTGATTAAAAATATTGCTTTTTTCTGAAATAACTTGTTTGAACTTGAAAATAAAGCATAATGGTTCTAGATTTTTAAGAAAAAGCAAAAAGATTATTTGAACTTATCTAAAAAAAGTCGGATGAAGCTCATGCTTTAGATTCCTAAATAAAAGTTATTATTTGTTAAGCGCAAGTTTTGTATTTGTCATGACTCATGGCAACTGTTGCAATATTGGTTTGTTTATTATTTCATTACGCACTAGTGCGTACTAAATATATTGTGTTAGGTATTTTAACATAATAATAAATAAGCAAAAATAAAAAGTTCTACGATAAATTAATTAAAATTGTATGTATGTGACAACTTCAAGTTTGGTCGTAAAAAAACTAATTTTATAATTAAGTTTATATGTTACTCTCAAATAAAAAGCTAAACCCCAATTTAGTACATGGATGTCACTCTATCGAAAGTTTGTAAATTTTTGAAAATAAAATATATAATTTAATTTTTATTTCTTGAACTTAGTTTTATCATTTTGATCGTAGAAAGAAGACAAGAGATCAAACGAGGGTAGTAAAACGTTTTTATCATGTTCTCGATTTTTATTTATTATTTCGAAAAACGAATTTCAAAATCAGAAATATAAAACATGGATCTGAAGAATTCGTACAAATCTAGAATAAAAACCAAACGGCTCAGTACATTAACAAATTTTAGAATTAGAATTAGTGTGATACTGAGAGCGGGTTCCTAGCCGAGCATGAAACACGATTAAAATGTTTTTCATTAACGAACTGAAAAGTTTATTGAGAAAACCAAAATAACATATGTACTTTCGAATTGAAAAATTTAAATTCTCGAAGATGCTTGAGATGCTCACAAAAATGCTAATTATAATATTCAAATCAATTTAAAATTTCAGTCTAGTCTAGTGAATTATCACTCTAGAGACAGCTTCAATTTTTTTAAAAAACTTGAATTTAAAACAGCTTCAATCATTTTTATAGTTTTATATTGAATATACACAAAGGGCGGTGTTGTAATGATTTCAAAGTTACATTTCGTTAGCACATATTTCGAACGACACGTCGCTGGCATATAGAGCAACAATGAGATATCTTGAAATGTGTTTGTTTGGAGATATCAAGCTTCAAAGTTTTCAAATGATTACCAAAATGTGATTTTTGCACAAAAGTTAATTAACTAATTAATTTTTTTTTTGTGCAAAAATCACATTTTGGTAATCATTTGAAAACTTTGAAGCTTGATATCTCCAAACATTAAGGTGACCACACGTCATCTTTTAAAGATGACAGTCATCTTTTGCGAACGATTGCCATCTATTAAAATAATGCGTTAAAATATTTTTTTTGTCATCTTTTACAAAAATGAGCATCTTGTCATATCGCATACTTATGAATTAATGAAATTAGAAAAATAAATATGTATTGTGATTATCAAAAGCTATCAATGGGGAACGAAAAACTTTCAAAACAATCTGGTCACCTTACCAAACATATACTTTTCGAGATATCTCATTGTTGCTCTATGCCAACGACGTGTTTAATAGAGTTCAAAAGAGTCTATAGGATGGAAACAGATGTTGCGTCATAATTTTGACAGCAATATCCGTAGAGCATAGGCGAAGCGTCTTTGGATGCTAGGGAAGCACTGCTTCCCTTTGAAACAGGCCGCTCTTTTTCAAATTACCGATTGTTTTTTAATAAAGTTTTTATCAGCCATCATTCAATAAATTTACAATACTTTAGTATTTATTTAAAATAAATCTTCAAAGTTTCTGTAAAATTATACAAATATTTCCATAAAAATATTTATTATTATTATTATTTAATTATATTAATTCCCAATATTTATAAAAAAAACTTCAACGCAATCAAAATATTTATTTATTGCGTGCAAATAATATACAAGAAGCTATCCAACTTGCAGCGTACGGAATTATAATATTTGTACGCAAAAAAAAAGAAGAAACACAAATAGGAAAAGAAAAAACGAAAAAAATCAAACAAAAACCATAGCAGTAGATGCTGTGTTGCTTATAGCATATCATATACAATCATAGTAGTGCTATGGTAAATCTGTTTTGTTTTAGCTTATATGTACTGGTTTAATTGTTTTAGCTAAGCTTTACTTTAGGGTAGCGAAATCCGAAATTCGACGTCCACGCCGTGCTGCCTGGTTAATGCTGACAGAATTAGGTTGGTGTACCGGAGACAAGCAGGGTAAAAACTGCTTAGTCAATCATGGTACATCATGGCGAATTGGCGCCTTAAAACCAATGCGACTCAAGCGTCTGTTCTCCATGGTAGGGGCGGCTTGAAGCGGGCGTCTGTCTTGGATCAAGCGGCTCGCTATATAAACGTGTCAAAAGGTTGTTTCTGGTAACCTTAAGATGCAGAACGGACCCATTCACGACAATTTGGGTTGGGCCTAAGGTTAACACCCTAACCCCGGAAAAAAAATTATTTGTTAAATTTGGAAATCAGAAAAGAAAAACAGACCCGGACAAAAACAACAGAATTTTACCTGGACGTGAAAAAGGACCAGACTACCGAATCGGAACGTGGAACGTGCGCAGCCTGAGCGCTCCTGATGCTCTTATAAGTCTAGAAACAGAGGCTGAGAGGTATGGGATGGATATCATAGCTCTGCAAGAAATTAGACAGCCAATAATCGGAAAACAAGATTTGGATAGTCACTCTCTATACTGTAGTGGTCATCCTTCTCGAAGAGAATTTGGAACTGGCTTTCTTGTTGGTGCACGCATACAAGAAGCCGTGATGAAATTCATCCCGGTCAGTGAGAGGATTTGCTACCTACGTGTTCGTGGTACATATAACAATATCTCTCTTATTGCCGTGCATGCACCTACTGAAGCTAAGACCGTCGACGAGAAGGATAATTTCTACATAGCACTGGAAGAGGTTATGAAACAAACACCAACACGCGACTTCACTATGGTTCTTGGTGACTTTAATGGGCAGGTTGGAAGAGATATCTCTTATGGAAATGTGGTGGGCCCCAACAGTCTGCATTTGAATTCGAATGATAATGGTGAGAGAATGACTGAGTTTGCATTATCAAATAATTTGAGAATTGCCAGTACTTTCTTTCCGCACCGATCGATTCATAAGCAGACATGGGTCTCACCGAATGGAAACACTCGAAATCAAATTGATCACGTGCTAGTTACAGCACGTTTCTTTTCGAGTGTTCTGGATGTGCGATCCTTTAGAGGTGCATACATTGGAAGTGACCACTTTCTTGTATGTGCTAAAATAAGGTTCCACTTCCCAAACCCAAGCATTCCGAAATTCAATCAACGGAAACGATTTAACATCTCATCACTAAAGAATGCAGAACCAGAAGAGAGATATCAAAACCATATTGCCGAAACATTGGAGAAATCAGAAACCATTAATGGAGACGTCGATAAGTCATGGTATTTGCTCAAAGATGCTGTTTTAAGCGCTGCTGAGGGAATACTTGGACGACCACAAAACCACTCCCAGAAGCCATGGATGGATCAAGCATGTCTTGACGCTATTCAATACAAAAGAGATTGCTATCTGAAATGTCTGCAAGGACGCAACACCAGGTCCACGAAGGAGAACTATAAACTGGCAAGACAAGCCGTTACAAAGTTATGTAGACGAACGAAGAGAGAATGGTGGAAGAGAAAGTGTGAGGAGATTGAAAGCTTCAATAAGGAACATCAATCGCGTAACTTCTTTCAACAGGTTAAAACCTTAAAGAAGGGCCCTCAAACTAGATCGACTGCTATTCAAAACGAAGATGGGGAGCTACAAGTAGACCTTAAAAATATATTAGATACTTGGGCCGCTTATTTTGAGAATCTTCTCAACTTAAGTGACCAGAAACAAGTCGGGCGACGAGCAAAGCTTATTCGTGCGTCAAAGGTACATGTAGACGAACCCACCAAAGAGGAATTCGATGCGGCGCTGTCAAAATTAAAATGCAATAAAGCACCTGGTATCGACGATATAACATCCGAAATGATTGTACATGGTGGTGAAACTCTATCCTTAAGATTGTTTGAACTTGTTCAAATGATCTGGAGGACTGAAACCATGCCACAGGACTGGAACACAGCTATGCTGATACCAATCCATAAAAAAGGTAATCGCCTACAATGTGCAAACTACAGAGGAATCGCTCTACTCTGCACAGCATATAAGATCTTTTCTTACATTTTGCTATCCAAAATCAATCCTTTTGCTGAACAACTGTTTGGAGAATATCAGTGTGGCTTCCGGCGGAGCCGAGGTACCACCGATGCACTTTTCTCGATAAGGATGATTTTGGAAAAGTGCCGAGAGTTCAACATACCAGTGCACCAACTCTTCATTGATTTCAGGCAGGCCTACGACTCTCTCGAACGAGAGACTCTATGGTCTGCTCTGGTGTCAATGGGAATTCCTGGTAAACTGGTATCACTATGCAAAATGACAGTACAGAACTCTCAATGCTGTGTACGAGTAGAGAACGAAATATCAAGGTTTTTTAAAGTCGACTCCGGGTTAAGACAAGGTGATGCTATCTCTCCTATACTTTTTAATTTAGCCTTGGAATATGTGTGCCGTCAAAAGAAACTACCGACTAACAACAATATCTTGTCAATAAACTCAGTACAGATGATTGCATACGCTGATGATGTTGTCATCCTCGGCCGAAGTGAAGCTGTTATGAGTGAGACTTTTAAGTCGCTTGAGAGTGGAGCTAGAAATATTGGTCTTCAAATTAACTACAATAAAACCAAACATATGAATGTTTCAAGAGAGTCTGAGAAGAAAGATTTGATGTGCGGCGATGAACGAATTGAGGGAGTTGAATCTTTTAAATATTTGGGATCAATGCTTGACTCAAACAACAGCATACTTACAGATATAAAAGCTCGAATCGCTGCAGGTAATCGAACTTTCTACTCAATCAAACCTCTCCTTGGATCTCCGTATGTATCAACTAACACCAAGCTCAAGTTATACAAGACATTGATTAGACCGGTTGTGATGTATGGATCACAAACGTGGACCCTTACACAGAATGACGAATCGCATTTATCTGTATTTGAGCGTAAGATATTACGCTACATTTTTGGTCCACTTAAGACAGACGATGGAGAGTATAGAACCCGATATAACTTTGAGATCAGAGACCTTCTTGAGGGTCCTGATATAATAGGTTGTATCCGTTCTAATAGGATTGCTTGGTTTGGGCATGTTCTACGAGCCGATTCACAGTCTGGAATGATTAGAAAAATGTACGTTAGTACCCCAGGGAGTGGGCGACCGCGAGGTAGACCACGACTACAATGGGAGACTGACGTAATAAACGACCTTAAAAAAATCGGCTGCCATGGTAATTATGTCGCTGTTGCGAATGACCGTGGTGAATATTCGAAGCTGATTAGCCTGGCAACGCTCCTACATGGAGCATGAACGCCGTTTAAAAAAAAAAAGCTTTACTACTTTACATCAAAGTATGTATTGATTTTTAATAAGAATTTGGATTTATTGTTTGAATTACAAATGTTTGAATAAATAATTATGGTGCATTATTAATTAAAAATTATTGCAGAACAGTTTCCAAACCAGTTTTGTTTTAATTTATCAACATATTATTCAATAAGAAAATAGAAGACCTACTGATTTCTAAATTATGTAGGTATTTGTCTTCTTTTGAACCATTTTCGTGGTTCTATTTCTCGATTGTTTGTTAGGATAGGACCAATCAACAAATACAATAATTTTTTCCCTTGGTGAATTTCAATAATATAAAACCATAGTCCATACTTTGATATATTAAGCAAAGAAATTTTTTCCTGTATCTGATGAGATGAGCTGCTTTGTAACAACCATATTTATGTTCCAATATTAGTACATATAAATAAATGCAATTTTTAAAATGGATTGAATTTTGCGTTTCAAACCAGAGATCATGTTTTTTACCGCAAAATTTATTTATTTTCCTTGCCGTTTTGTGCATTGATAATTTCATAGCAAACAACTGCTTCGGATATTAAATAAAAACTGTTCCTTTAGAACAAAATAACTTAAAAGTTTTGAGTAGATCACAAATGGAACGCATAAGCTTTAAAAATATTTCAAATATAAATACACAATTTTATTCTTATTTTAAAATATTTATTTTGAGCTTATGATTGATCTGACTAGTCCATTATTATTTCGATCTGACTAGTCCATTTTATTATATAAAATACAAAAACATGTTTGTAGCCGCCGATCTAAATAAATTAGTAAAATTAAATGCTTTTCAATTACACAACTTGCTCGAGGGAGAGTAGATTAAAGTGAAACAAGTTTGATCTTCAATGGTAAGCGTCTTTAGTTAAAAGTAATAGAAAAATATGCAAAAAATATATTTTTCTACAATAGCAAATGAATTCTATTTTCATGCAGATTCAATCTCCTTTGAAAATCGTTTTTTCCCCTAGTGTATAAAATCATATTCGCTAGATAACAAATTGTAGTTGCTAAGGTATCTTCATCAAATAGTTTTTAAGACAAAGTAGCCATGAAAAATAGAATATGAATTTTAAATGATATGTCGTCGATTTTCAATTAAATAATTTATAATAAATATCATTCACGAAAAAGCAGCGTTTCCATATCTTGTAGCAAAACGTACTATGTTTCTTAAAATAGGCTATTTTTGAGTTTTAATAGTAGTTATTGTGGAATATTATTTAGAACGCAGCATCCCATTCTTAAAAACTCGCGCTTCGCCTATGCCGTAGAGGAACATGGGTTGTCCGCAAGTGTTACTCACCTGTATTAAATTCACCTGTAACAATTCAATCAATGCTCTGGTCGAGTTTCACTTAATTCAATCGTTTAGTTTTTTATATAGGTAATCAGTTTATAAAGCGGTTTTCCAACTTATTAACCAAACTGGTTGACTAACGAATAATTGGAAAAACGGTGTGAGTTGTTGGTTATTATAGGTGTTATTGCTAGGTAACCATTTGGCCACATACCACACGAATAGAGGATATAAAGCATTTGATATAAAGTAAAATATTTTCTACTTCTACTGAGTTTACTTGATGCACTTTTGCTATAAAGAATATTTTTAAATCCGCATGTATGTTAGCTACACCTACTAATTGAAATCAAGCTGGAAACAGTTCAGCTGTGTTTTATCATCGTTTAATATAAATCAAATAAAATGTTCATTCAATAATCAAATCGATCTACTCTATAATTTGAACGTAAAACATTGACTTAAATTATCAATTAATGTAGAGGATTGTTGCAGAATTTTCTTCCAATTATTCAATCAATCTTTAATTTTTCTTAATAAAATAATTACGCTTTGTTTTAATTAGACAATTTGGTTTTTGTTATATCCAAACTGAAATAGATTTAGTAGCTCAAACCAATTTTTTTTATTGTTAGTCAAAACAACAAAAGTTAATAGATTTCGGAAACTATAATTTAGTTTTAAAACATGTCCATGCCATGCCACAGATCATTATATTTTTATTAATTTTTTATAACTTGTATATTTTTGAATAGATTATTTTTGTTAATGTTATGATCTGTGGTTAAACCTCGAAAATATAACATTAATACTAGAAATCTCACTAAACAATTATATATGATTATCATATAATTTTCGTAATTATATTAAATAGATTAATATCAGTATTTTTATAAATAAACCTAATAAAGGTTCTTCTCTTTTCTTTTCAGTCCATCAAATTCAGCTGATAATTAGAAAATTTTAGAAAATAATCGTAAAACTTACTAATAAACATAAACGAACAATTTATTAATTAATTTAATTTTTTTAATTTAAAAAAAAAAATACATATATACATTTTTGTTTCTTTTTCGAACAAAAAAAACTAAAAAAACTTTTCGTATACATAGAATGGTAGAAGGTGAATCTGATTTAAAAAATAATTCTACTTCTAATGTAAAAGACGATCGTCAACTAAACGGTGTCGGAAAAGAATTAGAGCTCCGTACTATTTCACCACTTCTTCTATCTAGACCTGGAACACCAACAAGTCTAACAAATCATAAAGATAAAAATTTAAAAGGAGATCCTGAAAAGGGAAAGATAAAAGCCGATTTTGAAGAGGCTATCGAATTAGCAGGATATGGAAGGTAAGGATATATTTGTAAATATTTTTTTGTATAAATTTATATTAATACATTTTTATAACTTTTAGGTTTCATTACATCCTACTAGCAATATGTGGTCTTGTAAGCACCAGCGAGGAGATGGACGTCATCTCGATGTCCTTCATCCTACCATCAGCTCAATGTGATTTAGATTTGAATACGCAAACAAAAGGATGGCTAAACTCTATTATATTTATTGGTATGATGGCGGGAGCGTATTGTTGGGGAAGTGTCGCTGATTCATTAGGAAGAAAAAAAGTCTTGATTGTCATTTCATTTATGAACGCCGTATGCATCGTTGCTTCATCTTTCTCTCAAAGCTATACGTTATTCATGATATTTCGGTTTTTAAATGGGGCAGCGTAAGTATCTTTGAATCTGTTTATAATCACCACAGCCTTCTTCCAATAGCAATGACTAATTAAACTATAAATGCTTTACGCATATCACGTGAAATAAATAAATCAAACATTCTGCGCCATCGAAATGTGTAAATTACAAATTTGTAACAAAATAACTGTTTACATTTTTTCTTAACCGAAAACATTCAGAAATGAATCATTTTTTTGTGCTAATTATTTGAAAAATCAAATTAACACTTAATTTATTTTATATTATTTGTTAAATTTTTATGAAGAAAAAAACCCGTTTAAATGTTTACAAATCAAATTAACAATATTATTTTAAATCAAAAACGGGAGTAGAGCTAAGAAAAGAAAGTTGATTTTTTTGTAAGTTTACACATAATTCAAACCTTTTGGTGATTTTTATTGGTTTGCATAGTGTAGGCAAATTTCTATCAAATCAATCATAACATAATATCTCAATCTTTCGATCGTAACAAAGCATTTATCCTAAACTTATATCTTCTAAATTGTATCTCATGTAGTGATTATTAAAAACTACGTAAAGTTGTTACTTAATTTCAATAATATGAGATTGAAATTGGATTATGTTGTAATATTCCCCATTAATTCAAAATTGCGTCGGTTTTGGATGGAGTAATACCAAGGCTTTCAGGAATAAAATAAACAAGCAAGTGTTTGCATGAGGAAAAGAATCCCTCCTTAGAGTTCATATTGACATAAAATGAAAGAAATAAACCTAAACTATTGACAAAATTGCAAAAATCATTGGGTAGAAAATTTTAATTCTGAACAAAATTTTATATTTATTATATTTTACCTGTGTCTTTTCTTCTTTAACTAAAACTAAACTAAACTACTTCAACTAAAAACCTGATTTTTGAACGCCATATGCAATAAACCTTCTAAGTTGTATAAGTGTTTAAAAAAGACTTGTGAATAGAATAAAAATATACCAACCAAAAAACTATGTTCAAGATTCACGATTTCTTTTACTAAGGTTCACTAGTCCCTGGGCCCACGCCGATTTCATGTGATGATTACCACATATTTTATACTTCGTGAGGCGCCTGTTCTTGGCGAGCCCGAAAACTTTTGTTCTGCGATTTTTCTCAAATCGGCGCTTTTTCGTTCGGCAAGCTCTGAAAAATGCCGATTGCCGGCAATTTTGTAAATTTGATACCACATTTTTTTTTAACTGTGGCGGTTGGAAATTTGTTTTAGAACACGAGGGTAAGCTTGTCCGACCAAAATGTGTCTGCTATTGTCGAGTCCGACAACTGACATTTGGTATGTTTGGGTTGTCGGACTAGCAGACAAATTTTTGTCGGACAAGGTTACCCTCGTGTTCTAAATCGAATTTCCAACCCCCAAAGTTAAAAAAAAAATTTACAAGATCCAGGGCTATCGGCAAAAACTGTATCCTCTCAAAACGCAAGAACAATTTTGCATCTTGTTCTAAGAACTCTTGTTTGTGGAATGCGAAATTGTGGAATGCAATTTTGTTTTCAGACTTCTTGGTGATTTCAAACCTCATAAATTTAGACTATAAGCAATTTTTAGGTGTCACCAAAATAATTAAAAAAATCCATTATTAAAGGCTTGTATTCCATGAAAACACTTTGAAATATTTATTGATAATTCTTGTGTTTGTCAAAATTCAATGGTTGTGTGTATAAATTCAATAATATTATCAATAAATCTCTTACCATTATCTATATTTATGTCAACTTTTTTTGCCGGGGGTCTCGAAGCTGATCTAATTAGTTAGCTAGTTCGAGTAGCACTGCAACCTGGAGATCTATTGTACTCAACCCTGATGTTGTTATACTGCAGATGACGTCGATGTTATCGCAGAATGTACAATCCGAGCCCATTAGCATAGTTAATCAGCTGGATTGGATTAATGTTTTGTGTTAGAGAAAGTGCTAGTCTCTCTTGACGGAGCTTACTGTAACTACGCCATGCAAGTTCAGATCAGTTGCAGATAATGTGTTCCATGGTTTCTGCCTCCGAGATGCAGAATCTACATCTGTCGGAGCCAGAAAGGCCTAATTTGTTAAGATGGTGATTTATCAAACCTTGTCCTGTCACGCACCATGTTAAGATCTTTAGAGACTCTCTCTCAAGAGCGACTGTTTTAAGAGAAGAGACAGGAAAGATGCCTAGAAACTTTTTTGAATGGCATTCCCTAGCATTCCCATACTAGCTTTGAATTGAAGGGCGTCGACTTCAGAGCCAATAGTGTCACCTGACTATTCTCTTTCGGCACACAGCATTACACAGTAATTGATGGCAAAGATTTCGACTTGAAGTACTGTTGCAGAGATACCCAGTGCTAACACCCGTTTAGCCCTGGGGCCAAACACAACTGCACCAGTGCCTTCGGGATCCATCCGTATGCACCGTTATGGTGGTCCGACGGGGGAGGGGGGCCTTCGGTAGGCCATACTTTTTGCGTGGGGCTACCTTAGTTCCCAATTCCCATGTACGCAACAGTTTGCTCGTTCGGGGTTAGGTTGGTGTGCTTGACACTTGGGTGTTTTGCTATGATTGAGGAGGATGTGGTTGTCGGTAATTGTAGGTTTGCAGACACCGAGCTAGAATCGCTCCTTACAGAAGCAGTTGAGGAGTGTACTTCACTTGCGACCGAAAGCCTTGAAGTAGTGCTACCAATTCCTGGCACATTCTCGGTAGAACTGGGCACTACTTCTTCCGGTATCGGCTTCGGTATCCGTGAGGCTTAGTGAAATTTGCGATTCTTGCATAAATCGCACCGAACATCCAGTTTAATCTGAAGTTGCAACTTTTAAGATGTTTCTCAGATGCTGGGTTAGGAAAGAACACCAGCATCGCGAGATCCTTCTCAACAGTGTGCTTCTATATGGTCTATGATCTCGGCCTAATATCCGGATTTTGGACGCCGATGCGCCTTAGAACCTTCTCTGTTAATTCTTTGGCGCTATCTGGAAGGTAAGCTATGAGCCTGGGAGGTCGAGGTCATTCGTCCTCTTTTAGCGTACGTACTTGTACCGTCAGTTTTCAAGTCTTTGGTAGCGATATACACTTTGATTCGCCGAAATCGCTGAATGTTAGAAGTACAATAGTGCTCGCAACAATACTTCCAGGATCTCTTGCTACTCTTGGTTCTTTAATCTACTACCTTCAGAGTTAGCTCCGAATGTATCCCACCTTTAACCAGGATAGCCAGCTCAAAGGATTTGGAAAGGGTACAGACTTGTTTGCTTTCCTCTTCAGAGAGGCCTTTACTTATTAGTGCCCATTTTCGCTTTCCGGTCCCGGGTCACTTAAGCCGACTTTATTAGACACGGGATCTATGTCAAAGATCTCAACTAGAATTTCTGTCATTCTTAACGCTAAATGTAATAGATAGATGAAATTCATGTTCTGAACGACGCAAAAAGTTGATTTTTGAACAGGACCATTTTTGGATCAACTTCATACTTGGTATACAAGCGGTATAGGTGAAATAAAAAAGTGATATTTCTTAAAAAAGTGTTGAAGTGCTTAATTTGAGAACAGAGTGGTCCGAAAGATTTTTTGGAAAATCAAGCTTAGAGTAACTTTGAAATAAAATGCCAAGAGAACGCCTCACCCAATATCAACTTTTTATGTGCGTTAGAAAGGTAATTTACTGTCCTATTGAAAAAATACACTGTAAAGTTTTTGCTTACATTGTTAAAACTCTTCAAAACTACAATTTTCAAACAAGGCGCTGGCCAAGCAGTTTTTGAACTTTTCTTCCACAGTATGAAAGTTCCAACCCTTCCCTAAAACATACTAAAATTTATAATTTGTATAATTACCGACATTTTTGTTCGACTTAATACTTGGCAAACAATAGGAGAACTAAATAACACTTTAAAGTGTTTAGTTGGATAACAGGGTGGTCCGAAAGATTTCTGGAAATCCAAATTCACGGTAACTTAGAAATCAAATTGCAATAGAACAGCTCACGCAATATCAACAGTAAAGGTAGTTCACTGCCTTATCGAGAAAAAAAATTTCTTATTAAATTCTTGACCTTCACTGTTAAAAATATTATGAAATTAAATTTTTAAAGATAGCGTTGATGCCGTACGTCAAGATTTTTTCAACTTTTTTTCGTAATTTAAAAATTCAAAACATGCCAAAATATTAGGAAAAAGTTAATTTCGTTTTAAAGATATTGCTTTTTAAAGTTGATCATCTCATATCAAAAATTTTAATTTAACAAATAAATTTTTTGACCTGGGATGGATTTTTAAAAACCGATATCTTTAGAACATAACTAAACTCTTTCTATAAACTTTAGCATGTTTTAGATTAAATTTGGAACTTTTTTATTGTAAAAACATTTTAAAAATGTGTGACCTACGACATAAGTGCTATCGTTAAATATTTTATTTCATAGTATTTTTAGCAGTGTAACTATAAAGCTTACTGTGTTTTTTTTAGATAAACTGATGGCCAGTCAAATTTCTTTCCAATACACATAAAATTAATTGGGTGAGCGATTCTCTAGTAATTTGATTTCAAAGCTACCATGAGTTTGAAATTCTACAAACCTTTCGGACCACTCTCTTCTCAAGCTTAACACTTTAAAATTTTTCTAAAAAACACATATTTTTATTTAATCTATTCTGCCCCCATGCAAGGCCATTGCATCTTCATCTTCTGATAAACGATATTGATGACAAATAGAAATTTTATTGCATAAATATCGGGTATTGAATTTTGCATTCTATCTTGGCGTGCGACATTGACAAATACGGCCCTAATTCGTAGACAGTGCAAAATTTTTCAAAATCTGATATCAAGGTTAAAAGTTATTGAAATCAAATTTTGCGTAAAAACAATTAATTGCTTTGCGTGTAAATCCCAGGCAATTAACAATGCTTCCAAAAAATGCTCTGAATACTTTGTTTGATGTCGTTCAAAAACTGATTTATAGATTCCTTCCCATGTAGACCTTGATCATGTACCAGTTTCAGTAATTCTGGTTTCCAGTTTCATTAAAATTAACCCTTCGAGTTCAACCAATAAAGTTCTATGATTCAAAAAATATCATAGAAAGCATAAATTTTAAAAATTATAGTTACAAAATGATTTAAAACATTTGACAAACTCTTTTTGCTTTTTGCAAATTCAATATATCGAAAATATTATCTCAAAATTAAATATAGTTAATAACTTTTGTTTTTGTTTCTTATAGGCTGGGTGGAAGTGGTCCTGTAATATGGTCATATTTTGCTGAATTTCAACCTAAATCAAAAAGAGGTTCTATGCTCAGTTTTATGGCTGCTTTCTGGACACTAGGAAACTTATTTGTTGCTGGTTTAGCTTGGTTAATCATCCCATCAAGTATAGGATTCCATTCAGCTGCTTTTACATATAACTCATGGCGTATATTCTTAGTCGTTTGTGCAATACCATCATTTATTGTAGCTGGTTTATTATTTTATTTACCTGAAAGTCCGAAGTTTTTACTATCACAGGGTCGTATCGATGAAGCATTAAGTATATTCCGTGGTATTTATGTAACAAACACTGGAAATACAAAAGACTTATATCCAGTAAAAGAATTAATTATAGATGAAAAATTAAAACAAGAATTGGAAGAAGTTAAAAAACATCATGGAAAATATATGACTATGTTAGTTGATATTATGGATAACTCAAAACAATTGTTTATGAGTCCTATTTTAAAGTTTACAATAATCTCAATTACAATCAATTTTACATTTCACATCGGTTATTATGGTCTGATGATGTGGTTCCCTGAGTTATTCAATCGTTTTGATGAATTTACTAGAACTCATCCAGGGGAAGATGCATCTGTGTGTGAGGTAACAAAATATGTTGTTGGAACTGGATCACATTCAGACTCGGGCGTTTGTTCAGCTCATATACCGTCAGCTGTATTTATGGAGTCATTAATTACGGTTGCAGCTGCTCTACCAGCTAATATAATTGCTGTATTAGGAATGGATCGTTTTGGTAGAAAATTTTTTTTAGTATTTTCAACGGTTTCAGCTGGGTTATGCTCAGCAAGTATGTACTTTGTTTTTAACTCAACACAAAATTTAATTGTCTCAGCAGTATTCAGTGGTGTTATCTCATGTGGTAACGCTGCTCTTGATTGTTTAATCACAGAAGTATTTCCAACAAATTTAAGGTAACAGTTTTTGATAATTTTTTGATTTGTTTCCGTTAATTCAATGTTAACACTTTGTTTATCTTTATAGAGCTACTGGTGTTGCCATTTCCATGGTTGCTGCACGTCTTGGTGGTATTATTGGTAATGTTGTAATTGCCACATTACTTGATATGTATTGTCCAGCTCCAACATTTATTGTTGCTATTTTACTTGCTGGAGGTGGTCTTATGTGTTTATTCTTACCAAATACAACACGCGAAGCACTTTCATAGTATTAGCAAACAAACATAAATATATAATACAAAAAACATATGCATTTAATCCTTTTTACATGTGTTATTTGTACATTATATCCATTTGTAAATAATTTCCTTCTCCTTCTATCAATCTTTTTTCTTTCCCTATAAATTTTCCTTTTTTATATCTTTCTTTATATTGTTATAATGATATTAATTTAAGAAACCATTTTTTTTAAATAGGAATAATTTAAAAATAATATCAACCAAGTGCCTTTATTAATATGATTTTTTATTATCCCTATTACTTGTATATATAGAAAAAAATCATTTTATTAGCGACATCTAGTTGAGTAGCAAAAACATTCTCGCCAGGTTAAAAATTTCTTTTTTGTTAATTTAAACATAAAAAAGAATTTACCTCATTTTAATATTTAAAAAACTTTTGTTTTTTGTTTGGTTTAAGAGAAGATGTATTTCAAAATAAAAAAGTATATATTATATAAATTAGGAAAACGAAAAGATGTATTATAATTTATAAAAAAATATCAAAAGTAGATATAGTTTGTAAAAAAATAAATGCCAAAAATGGATAAAATTAAAAAATGTCTTTAATAAATTTAATGAGCTACCGAATGTGTTGGATCGGATATAACCATTTATTTAATATCTTAAACACGAGACGTACAATTTTACGCTAAAATTGATCAGTTTTTAATCAAGAACGGATACCAATAGGTGGCGATAGAATGATCGTCTTTATAGGCCAAAACGAAGTTTTTTTTCAAAATCTATAAAATTCGTCAAATAACTTGAACTTCAAACTTTCATAAATGAAGTCATAAATCGCGATTCTGTCCGGGTCATACGTCTTTTCTCGAAGTCGTTTAAAATGCCAAAGAAACCATTGACGAAGAAACTGTGGCTACTGTTCGGGATTTAACCCTCAATACCAGAGGGCACAAATGAAGAGGTGTATTGAGCACTTGGTAGCAAGCAAGAGAACCAGCAATAGCCTATTGATCGAACGGAGGAATAAAACCAGTCCATGATTTAGCTAAACACCTACCACATGGGCCCACCGTCTTACAGGTATTTTGACATTGACACTTATTATGAGGCACCCTCAACATACCATAACGTTTTTCTACCTTTCTTCGAATTGGCTGAACTCCCAATTCAATAAACGTTATTTCGAAACCATCTTCTGAATAAGATCGCGGATTACTAAGCAAAAACATCCCGTTTTATTACGTATTCAACACCTTTATTGTTTCACAACAACAGCCAAACAATATTGCTGAACTGGAATATTTCTTCAACAGCTTCAGAAACATTAACGGTCGATTGCAGAAATTGCCAGTGATAAACACACCGTTTAAAATAATGCACAAAATATTTATATTTAATAACACCTAAAACTTTAATTAATACTTAAAATTCACTTTACTTTTATTTACACTATTTAATATTCACGATACAGCTTTCCGTTTACAATTGACTGTTGACAATTGACTGATTCCGTTTACTTCCCTGTTAACACAATCGCATTTTAAGTTGAACTGTTCTTCGTTCTGCGAAAGGAGATCCTTAACTACAACTTCAATGAATAATTAGGTTATTCCAGACCAATTCAAAATTTCTTTATAGAAAAAAATCGAGAATTTCTGAGAATCGCCGATGTCGTTATTATTTTACATTTATTTTTTTTAATTTATTTGTAAAGCAAACATTTCTTCTTGGAATTGAAGTTTTGTATAGGATAAATTGAGGTTGAGCATAATTTTGTTATGTATTTCGTTGCGATTATGTGATGCATAACATTACCCTTCTCCTAATCTTGTTCGTCCCGAACAGGTTGTAAATCTCCTCTTCCCTAGAATTAATCTCGAGTTGTAAAAACTATTTTATTTTATTTTCTCCCATTCGCATTCCTGAACCATTCTTATTTTTCAAGTTTGTGGCTTCGACAAGTTTCAGTTTAAAGCCCTTTGATCCACTTTATTTAAGATGTCCACGCTATATACTTCGTTATACATCCACCTTTGTGTTGTTTTTAACTGTCGCCGTTTGTTTACACGTCTGCATCGTTTCACCTTTCCTTCATTATCTGCTTGGATGATGAATTTTCTGTACATTCCGCTGTTGCTCATCGCTGTGTACTTTGCTTCATTCAACAGTGGTGGCAGCTCAAAATCGAAGATGAATTCGAGGGCTGCGTTGATTAATCATTTTTAGACAAAAACGATTAAGCTCAATCAATCAATTAACGAATAAGTTCAATTAGTTAATTAACAGTTCAATTAATCGATTGATCGAGAGTTAATATGCAATTTTTCATCCAAATATTTTTTTTTTTTTTTAATAAAATGTGTTGTGTTATACGGTTTACAATATGTGTCACAACAACACATAAATACCTTTTAACACCTAGGTCTAGGTCCCACAACAACTTTCGTTCTAAGGTCATGATGAACGCTTTTTTTAAACCTCTGCGGGTTGAAGTCACCTGAGACTAAGGATTCCGGCAAACTATTCCATTTGTATGCAGTTCGGACAAAGAAGTTTTTCTGCGATCTGCCAGTATGACAGCGTGGGATCTCGAGCGTTTGATTGGTTGCGGTAGCCGATTGTCGAGTGGAACGGGGGTAAGAATAAGTTTGAGGCATGATGCTGCTAATTTCATCTGAGCACTGTTGATGACGATATTTGTAAAAAACAACGAGATCAGCAACAGTGCGACGATGTTGTAGGGAATCAAGTTTTGATGCCAAAGTTCGATCACCCACAATTCGTATATCCCGTTTTTGAACAGAGTCCAAGAGAGCCAGGATGGAAACAGAAGCAGCACCCCAAACTTGACAACAGTACTCTATACAGGGACGAATATAGGACTTATAAACATGGAGCAATTGGTATGGAATGAAACATTTTTCGCATCTATTTAGGCGGCCGAGTTTTTTAGACGCGCTTTTTGCCATCGCCATTACATGATCGTTCCAGAGTAGATCATTTGAAACTGTGACACCCAATAAACGAATGCTTTTACATTCACCTATTGGTTCATCACACATATTGAATGTAATATCTTTGGGGAACTCGGTCTTTAATCTGGAAACAATCAACAGCTGTGTTTTGGTAGAGTTGAAATTGACCAGCTTTTGGTCACCCCAATCGGCGACATTTTTTAGGTCTTTATTCACGTTTATGGCATTGTCTCTCCGGGCGGGATTAATTCGTTCGTGCATTTTACCTTTTGAAGGAAGGGGCTCGAACGACTTGTGCAGAGTACTATCATCTGCAAAACTATTTATTGGGTTGCTGCTGATTTTCAACAATTCGTTGACATAAATCAAAAATAGGGTTGGGGACAATACTGAGCCTAGAGGTACCGAAATGTATCGGTTGGATAGAAAATTTTGAATCAGCTTCACAATATTGGGATGAAAACCATACCTCACAATAAAGTGAGTATATATGAGTTGAAAATGTATGATTCATATAGTTTTCTAAAATTTTACTAAAATATTTTAATGTTTCAAACATTTAGTTTCTTTAAAACTTATAATTTAAATTAGATAATATATCATCTTATTTTTAGCCAACTCATTTACAAGAAATATTCAATTCATAAAATTAAATTCTTTAATTCATTCAAACAAACCATTTTAGCCAGGTTATCCATTTAATTTTAATTTATAAATTGTGATAACTTATAAATATGTCCTATAAATGTGTCCTATTAGTTCAAAAAGGATCTATTTTACTTTATAAATTTTTGAGTTATTACGTAAAATAAAATTTTAACAATATGTGTGTATTTCTTTTTTTTTTTATCGAATCAGCATGTTGAGCATTGAATACCATCACCACAATTACTGAATAGCTTTGAATATTCCTATAGATACCATATTAACCGTTTACTTTTTTCCTTTATCTTGAATCTCGTAAATTGGAATGAATCGTTTTCGAATGGACACGTAAATAATTACTGTGGAATAAAATGGTAGTTATGCAATTACTATAGTTTTGCAAATTTTTATAGGTAGATACATACATACTCATACTGTTTGTTTTCAGTTTTATAATATTAACGATAAAATTTAATAAGACAAACATATTTAATAACATTGCAATATTGCAATAAAGAAATCATTTGTTAAATACATAAGTGTATTGCTTTGACAAAATAAAAAAAAATTGAATTTATGTTAATCAAATCCATTTTTTGTTTGTGATACATAAGAAGATATGGGACTAATTGAATAAAATCTGGGATTAATTTCCATTTAGTCAATTATATGATTGTTATAATATATAATCTTGATTCAGATTCCAAGCGTAGATTTCAAGTTGCATTCAATTCGTGTGTCAGATACATATACTCTCTGAGAAAATATGATCATGTATCTGAATATTCCAACTCGATTCTTGGCTGTAGTCTAAACCAATATTTTTATTTCCGTATTGTGATCTTCATTTTTAAACTTTTCAAATTGAAAACACCTAGTTACTTATATGATAAAATTGCATTCTCTCAATCAGACCGTACGCGGCATCTTCTTGTTCCCTTTAATGTTTGTAAACAATATAGTGGCTCGTTGTTTGTTTTTGGCATCTCGCGGGTTTGAAACATTTTACCTGCGAATATTCGCGAGCTTAGTACCATTCGTAGTTTTAAAAAAGAGAGTTTTGTTTTTGTAATTAACAAACTTTAATTTCTATATATGTGTTAGTAAACTATTTGTGTGGATGAGCTGCGCTCGTTTGTGTGGCTGTGGTGTGGTGAGTGTTTGGATGAGTTCTCGGCGTGTTAGAGTGCTGATGTTTTGGCAGAGGGGTCGGTCTTGGACGTGGTGTTGGCCTGGAGGGCGCTTGGAGCCGGACTTGGTATATATATATTTTTATATATTTTAAGTATATTTTAGTATATTATTTATTTAGTATATTTGGTATATTTTAGTATGTTTAGTATTTTTTTTTTAAATATTTTAAGTATGCATATTTAAAAAAGGATATATTCTTATTTTGTTACTATTTGAAATTCTGTTTTTTCTTTTCTTTTTTAGTTTGTTATTTTTATTTTAATGTAAGTCATTTATAAATGTTTTTATTTTTGTTTTTAATTTTTATTGATGTGATTTTGATTAATGTATTTCGACTAGACGCTTTGAAAATCAATTATGATTAAGTCTGTGCTAACATGATAAATAAATAAATAAATAAATAAATAAATAAATAAATTGTTATGATTTCGTTCGGATCTTGGACATCTGTCCAATATAACGAACTTAAGGATGAATTTTACACATTGTACAAAACCGGGGCATCATTGGATTTTTATCCGTTGTCTGGATTTAAATAAAACGTACGTCCAATAATTTCGAATTGTAATTGGATTTTATGATTTATCTATGATATTCGTCTTACTGATTGTAAATGGTAACATTTTGAACATTTTACATAGAAGGTTTTATAAGATATATTTCGTTTACGTTCTTGACTATATTGTAAGAGTACACCCAATTCTGTTTTTACACGGTCTTTTTTTAGACGGTTTTGATATAACACGGTCTAGAAAAAAAATTTAAATTCGTTTTTACACGGTTTTATTCGAAATAGCACGGTTTAAATTTTGAAGAAAATATTTTTTTTTCTATATACAAAGTTAGGCATGTTTAGTGTTAATTATAATAAATTAAAAATTAACGTCTCTTAATATCCGAAGATACCATGTCCAACTAAGGATTAGGATTAAGTTTGAATAAATTAAGTTTCTTTAAGAAGTTTATGAACGTTATCTTTAAAATTTTGAGGATTAAAGCTATCAGGGGAAACCCTTGATGGTGAGACATTCCATAGATGAGAGACTCTGCTGAAAAAATCACGCTGAAAAGCAACACTTCTGAACCTTTTTAAATGAAGTGCAAAAGGATGGGCTACAAAATTTACTCTGGTGCTACGCGAGGTTTGGAAGTTTGTTCATCCACAATGTATTAATAGAAAATTCTCAGATTAGCAACATTTCTTCTGTGTTGCAAGGAATCTAGCAACATTTGTTCTGTGTTGCAAGGAATCTAACTCATTAATAAGAGTTGAGTTGCTAATTAGTTTAACAGCTCTGCGCTGAACAAACTCAATTTACTTCAAACTCCTAAAATCAGATACACCCCATATGTGAGAACAATACTCCATGTAGGGAGTATAAATGATTTATATATTAAAAGAAGCTGTTCGCTAATGAAAAACCTACGAAATCGTTCCAAAAACCTCAATTTTTGAGGCTAGGCTTTAGCTAGGTTCCTAGAAGTATGTATGTACAGTTGATCAATTTTCTTTGAAGATTTTTTAACGCTAATCTTAAAGTTTGGAGGAAGAAAATTGTTTTATCTTATGATACTCTTATTGATTCACTGGTATAACGTGTCAAGTTTGCAGGCTTAGGTAAAATCGATTTGATTTAGATAGAAGCCCGTTCATCCATAATGTAAAATCCGGTCAAATCAGCGACATACTAGGAATCAAGCTCATTAGTAAGATTTGAATTGCTGATCAATTTAACAGCCTTCTGTTGTATAGAATCAATCAAGACCTGTATGGTACACTCCATATGTGACAACAATAATCCATGCAGGGGCGATTAAATAACTTTTCCATTAAAAGAAGCACTATTAAAAACCTAACTCAACGACCCAAAAATATTAGTTTTTGAACAAATTTCTTAGTTAGGCTAAACATATGAGAATTCCACTTAATATTATTTTTAATCTCAACTCGTAGAAGTCTAACGAATTCTTTCTCTTCAAGATCATTTTTCTTCAAGAATCAAACTTTAATGGAAAAAGGATAAGATGTTGATAACCTAGAAAAATAGCAAACTTGAGTTTTGCTCGCGTTGAACTTAACACTTTTAGCAATACCCGATTCCATTACTGTTTTTAAATCAATGTTTAATGACTCTATCACATTTGACCTAGTGCCATTAAACGCTGAGTATATATTAGATAATTCAGGAGAAGCATTAAGCGTGCATCATTAGCAAAACTATGGATTTAATGAATCGTTGAGTGCAACAAGCCAATATAGATAAAAGAAAGAGTTGGGGATAGAGTGGAACTTTGAATAAGGCCTGCATTCGTTGAAAAGATATCTAATGAAAAACCGTCGACATTGACTTGAAATTTACGCTCAGATATAAAATCTAAGCTCAGGAAATAATTTGCTCGTCGAAGTCATAGTATCTCAATTTGCATATAAGATTGTTGAGCTGTACTTTGTCAAATGATTTGGCTATATCAATAAAACAGCACTGAAAGTCTCACTATGATTTTCAAGTAACTTTTTCCAGATATGTTTGACAAAGAAAGTAAATTTTTCGTCACTCTTTCTTGCGGCGAAAACCGCATTGTCTTTAAGTATTTTTTACAAGTTAACAGTTTTGACCTCATATTTTTAAAATTAATGTTTTTTTGATGTATTTTAGCTACAATCGACCAGTTTGATACGGGTTTGTAATTTGTTGGATCCGTTTTCGAACCTTTTTTGGAACTGACTGTACACTAGCCATTTCCCAAAAAACTAATATTTCAAATTATATACGAAAAGCCTTACTAATATGAACAACCGATTTATATTGAACTATGTATCCCGTCGTTGGAACAGCATGCTTGATTGAGGTGGTGAAACGTACATTATCGCATTAGACATCTGAAACGCATTTGATCGAATCTGGCATGCCAACTTCATGTAGACGTAAAGCATATTCAAAATTGTCTCACCGATCAAAACATTTCGGTATCCATCGATAGTTTTTCTTCTGAGTCTAAATTAATTATTACTGGCGCTCTCTAAGGCTCAGTTTTATTCCCCACTCTATTTTTAATTTATATCAACGACCTGTTGAAAATTATCAGCAACACGACAAATGGACCGAGCGGACCGAGAAAAAGTCGCCGATTGGGGTAAAAAAAATTTAGTCAATTCTAATTCCACTAAAACACAGCTATTGATTGTTTTCCGATCATAGACCGAGTTCCCCAATGATACTTCCATTACTATCTATGACGAACAAATAGCATCCTAAATAGATGTGAAAAATATTTCATTCCGTATAATTTACTCCACATTTATAAGTTCTAAGTTCTTTTTCGTCCATGTATGGAATATTGTCATCAAGTCTTGTGTGGTGCATCTATTTCGATCTAGGCTCTTTTAGATTATGTTCAAAAGCATGCTTTACGAATTGTTGGCGACCGAAATTTAACATCAAATCTTGATTTCCTACAACATTGTCGCACTGTTGCTGATCTCTGATTTAGTTTTTGTTTTTTTATCAAATAAACTGTGCAAACATGCACAAACAAATTTAATTTGGCTTTTATATAGACTCTTAATAGTTTTTTTGTACAAATCATTTTATTTTACCTATTTTTTACAGAAATAAAAGGTATGGAACCAATCCCCTTTTTTTCTATGTGCTGCATGTCTTTTTATGCACGGTTTTTTTTTACACGTCTTTTCCTGGAACGTATCTACCGTGTAAAAACAGAATTGGGTGTATAATATACAGAGGCGTAGCTAGGGGGGGGCGGGGGGGGGGGGCGGTCCGCCCCGGGTGTCACCCGTTTTGGGGTGACACCCGAACGTAAAAAACTTAAACAAACCATCACAATGTTTTCAACGATAAATCACTTCGAAACCGTTTTGGGGTGACACCCGAACGTAAACAACTTAAACAAACCATCACAATGTTTTTAATGATAAATCACTTCGAAACCGTTTTGGGGTGACACCCGAACGTAAACAACTTAAACAAACCATCACAATGTTTTCAACGATAAATCACTTCGAAACCGTTTTGGGGTGACACCCGAACGTAAACAACTTAAACAAACCATCACAATGTTTTCAACGATAAATCACTTCGAAACCGCTTTGGGGTGACACCCGAACGTAAAAAACTTAAACAAACCATCACATGTTTTCAACGATAAATCACTTTAACCATTTAATCACTTAAACCATTTTAACCAGGTTATCCATATAATTTTAATTTATAAATTGTGATAACTTATAAATGTGTCCTATAAATGTGTTATTGGTTCAAAAAGAATCTATTCTACTTTTTAAAATTTTTGAGTTATTACGTGAAATAAAATTTTAACAATATTAATCGAATCAACATGTTGAGCATTGAATCCCATCACCACAATTACTCAATAGCTTTGAATATTCCTATAGATACCATATTGACCGTTTTTTACGATATATTATTTAGTATGCAAGCATGATTATTTAATGACCAGGTCTGAAAACACATATGCTGAATAATGTATAGGAAAAGTGGTTTACGTCGATAATGTGGCACCCTTTGTCGATAGGGTGGCACCCTTGAGTTACAATGTCTCTATTCCAAAATTATTTCTAAAATATCCGCTTAACCTTACTACCTAATATATGTTTTACATTTCAAACAAATTAATTGCAAACACCTAAGGAAACTAACAAACAATCAAATTACCGTGTTTGTAAATGATCTCAAAATAATTTTTTTTCCTTTATCTTGAAACTCAAAGAATAAATTGAAATAGATCGTTTTTCAATGGACACAAAAATAATTACTGTAGAATAAAATGGCAGTTATGCAATTACTGCAGTTTTGCAAATTTTTGTAGGTTGATACATACTCATACTGTTTGTTTTCAGTTTTATATATTTATATATTTGAATTAAATGAAAGTTTATCATTTAAAATTACATTTTGTTGGGTTTTAAATCCCTTGGAAATTTCAAACTCATCAAGTGATTCTTTTAAAGATCCTTGGCTACATAAATGTAAAGCCTTCAATTTTTTTTTAAAAGTGGTGTAGCTATTGTTATTAACTATGTAAATGGTTTGCAAAAATAAACTTTAAATTTTGCTTATTTTTCTTCTTAGGCAGGTATTTCTTAAATCAGTCTTTAAAACATTTTCCGGTTTTCCCGATGTAAAATTTTTCACAAAAATCACATTCAATTTTGTAAATTATTGAGCATGATTCTAATTGGATATTTAATTTTGGTTTCAATTCTTTATATAAAATATCTTTTAGGATTTCATACTTATATTTTTTTTAAATAGTTCCTTATAATATTAGGTTATGATTTGTATATTCCATTTTATCAAATTTTATTTAATTTAAGTTGTTACAAGGAAATTTATATAAGTTAATTTTCTTGGCGGTGTATTTAGTCGTTAACACAGTGTACTTATTATGAACTATGTACCTATTATGTATCCTACAAATATATTTAGAATTAATGCTTTGCTGATACCTATACTATAATTAAAAATATTTTTTTAGATTTCGTTTAGCAAATATCCCAAAAAATAAATATGCCACGAGGAGTTCATACTTTTTAAAGAAAAAGTTGGTTCCAGCAGAGAAAGACCAAATCTATAAATATGTTACAAAACCCGATGATATCCAAGGTTCATCAAAAGAAACTGATTATCACGTTGATGCAACGAATGTTTCAGAGAATATTGGCTCATCTTCGGAAAGTAACAGCAACAATACAGAATTAATAATGATAACCTATGATGACGAATTAGAAAGGAATAATGAAAATGACAGTGATAATGCCGCTAATGCTTCTACTATCGAAGACAGTATTTGCATCGGTGAATCACTTCAGGACTTAAGAGATGTATCACATTGGAATATACTCGTCTCTGGTAATGTTTGCATTGAAATCATAAAAAAAGAAAGTGAACATTTTCAAAATAGAGAAGGGTCGTTTGTTACTGTATCTAGACACGGGTTAGACATAAAAGGTGATGTTCGCCATCTTTCTAAAGAATGGTTTTATAAAATGATGAATAATGGTGAAAAAATTCTACGGCCCTGGATTGTTTATTCTCCTGTAAAGCGTCCTGTATTGCTTCTGTTGTCGTGTATTTGCTGTCACCAATAATAATAATACAAAATCAACATTTACTACTGGATATCAGAAGCGGTGGAAACTAAATCCCAAAGTGGCCGAGCATGAAACTTCAAATGAACATCTGGAGAATTTTGAAAAGTGGAAAACTTTGGAAATGAGGCTAAAAATTCATAAAACGATACGAGACGCAGCCTTGCAATTAATATATAATAAAAAACAGAAGTGGAAACATCTTTTATCAAGATTATTGGATATACTTTGTTTTTATCTAAACAAAACCCAGCATTTCATGGACATGATGAAGGACAAAGTTCTTCAAATAAAGGCAATTTCTTAGAACTAACCAAACTATTGTCAAAGTATGATGTAGTGTTAAAAGAACACATTTTGAATTTGGAGCATGGTAAATCACCAAAAGTATCATATTTGTCACCAGATATACAAAATGAGTTCATAAATGTTTTAGCAATCCACGTAAAGTTTAAGCTTGTCAACGAAATTAAATCGGTTAAATATTTTGTAATTATGTTTGATAGCACACCTGACATTTCACATATTGATCAAATGTCAGAAGTGATTCGTTATGTGAAAATTGATGGTAGCAAAGTGGAAATCAAGGAAGTATTACTTGGATTTTTTCCTTTACGTGGAAAAAAGCCGCTGATTTAAGCGATGAAATTCTTACACTGAAAAAAAAAATTGAAGTAATGATAACGTCATCTCGAAGATGGCAGTTTATTATTCATGCAAAGAAAAGATATTTAGAAACAATTTCACCGTGATTGGGACAACTACTCAGTACTCAGTAACATTTTCCTGATAACAGAATGAGGTGTAATTAAAATATAAAGTGCTATCCAATATAACAGTAGTTGAATAAAGTTAATAACTATTTCCATGAAAACATATTTCTTTGGCCTTATATCATGAATTTTTCATTTTAAAATTTAAGTATTTGAGATTAATTGAACTATATTTTATTTTCACATAAATATTTCATGTGATTGTCTCAACTGCATCGGCTTATCATTGTACGGTTGTTGAATCAATTTTGTATTTCGATTCGCCATCTCTGCCCGTACGGTGAAGTTGAGACAACTGCATTTCGATTGGAAATAGGACATGTTTTTTTCAGTGTAAAATCTTGAAAATGATGGTATAGATGTTATGAATTGTCGCTCCCAAAGGTTATGATAATGCTGCTGTTATGAGTAGTATACATGGAGAAGTGCAAGCTATTATTAAAGCAAAAAATAACAAAGCAATTTTTGTGGGCTGCAAAGATCATTCAATTAATTTATACGGCCAACACTCGTCAGTGGAAGCCATTTTTACATGTTTTTCTGCTTCGACTAGCCGCTGGGAAGTACTTGCTAAACACAACAAAGCAACTGTTAAAATACTCTTAACAGCGCATTGGAGTGCTCATTATGCTGCAGTAAAAGTATTGGCCGAAAACTTTGATGGGATTGTGGCTGAAATTGAGAAGTTAAGTGATCAACAAGAAAATGTAGACACTAGAGGCGCTGCACAGAACCTTATCAATGCAGCATGTGATTTTTCGTTTCTTTGCTATCTTTTGTTTTGGAATGATATTCTAAGAGAAATAATATCTGTGCTCAGATTGGATTGCAAAGCACGGGCTTGAATATTGATCAATTAGCTACAAAAATAGAGTCAATTCATAACGAAGTCTCAAAGTAGAAGAGGCAATAGATCTTACTGCGAAAAAATCGGAGGACTATAACATTCCAATGGAAAGCCGAATTCGTCATAAAAACGCAAAAAACGAACGGGTGGTGAGTTTGCACCTGATGTTGGACTGACACTGAGAGCTCAACTTAAAAAGGACATGTTGGAATGTCTTGACCGATTCAGTGTTGAACTCCGAACTAGACTGAAGTCAGTTCAAGATTTAGCTTCATTGTTCAAGGTTGTGCAGACAAACACTTAGCTTTTGGCGAACAGTGAAGAGTTAAAATTATCGGTATCAAAATTTGCTGGTTTTTATGATGCGGTATTGGCAACAGAACTCCTCATAGAGATACAGAGGGTGAGGAGGCATTTAAAAGCGGCCAATGTTACAGTTTCTAACTGGGTGTACCTAGACTTTTTGAAATTCATCGTAGAATGGGATTTTTTAGAATTTCTTCCGAATCTTACGGTCGCACTAAAGTTATTTATGACTATTTGCGTATTAGTGGCTTCGTGTGAGAGGAGTTTCAGCAAATTAAAATTAGTTAAAAATTACTTGCGGGCTTATAATAATAATGCTCATTTGTATTAATTAAAAAAATTATAAATTACATTTATCGGCTTTTTATTATTATTGACAGTTTTTATTATTGGGGTGACACCACAATATCCGCCCCGGGTGCCACCCATGCTAGCTACGCCACTGATAATATAATCGAAATTTCTAAACGAATTTTAGGTTTTTGGGCATATTATCATTATTGAGGATGAAGACTGACTTTAGTTTTTTCAATTCGTTTTAATTGTAAGTTAAAATTACATAATGCCAATTTTCACGAACTTTACATTTATGTATTTCAATTTTATTAAAAAACGGTTTCGCAATTTTTAGAATAACCCAATTTTAAAAAGTGGAAAACTTTGGAAACGAGGTTAAAATTTCATAAATCGATAGGAGACACAGTCTTGCTATTAATAGATAATAAAAAACAGAAGTGGAGACATCTTTTATCCAGATTATTGCATATAACTTTGTTTTTATCTAAAGAAAACCTAGCATTTCGTGGATATGATGAAGGAAAAAGTTCATTAAATAAAGGCAATTTCTTAGAACTAATCAAACTACTGTTAAAGTATGATGTAGTACTAAAAGAACACATCTTAAATTAAATATTAAAAAAATATATAAACATTTGGGCTAAATATTTTGGAATTATGTTTGATAGCACACCTGACATTTCACATATTGATCAAATGTCAAAAGTGATTCGTTATGTGAAAATTGATGATAGAAAAGTGGAAATCAAAGAAGTATTCCTTGGACTTTTTCCTTTACATGGAAAAAAGCCGCTGATTTAAGCGATGAAATTCTTAAAAATCTTGAAAATGACGGTTTAGATGTTATGAATTGTCGTTACCAAGGTTATGATAATGCAGCTGTTATGAGTGGTATACATGGAGGAGTGCAAGCTATTATTAAAGCAAAAAACAACAAAGCAATATTTGTTGGTGTATAGACCATTCAATTAATTTATGTGACCAACACTCATTTGCACAAAATGTAGGCAACTATAATTTCTTATTTTTTTTCACTAGTAAATTGACTTTTCGCATAGAAAAAGTTATATTTTTAATGATGTAGTATTTTTTGATATTTGAGTTTTCGATGGTTTGAGTTTTCGATGATACGGCACGTTTCGTTATTGTTTTTAACACTATTCAACATCCTTATTCTTTTTTTTTCTACATCTGCTAAAGGATGGGATATTTTAAAGTTTAACCTAATACTCGGTAAAAAAATTGTTAAAAGAGCAGATGAGACATCGGTAGTCTGCTCGGCATGAAATTTCTTAAAACTTAAAAATTCTGATGGTGTTATGAGAAGTTTAAGTATATTAGAAGAAGATGATTTTCAAAATATGACTAACCGTTGGGAAGCAGCTGGCTTAAGACCTCAGCTTGATCGTTTTGAAACAATTTTTATAACTTTATTTTGGAATTCAATTTTGGAGCGTTTTAATAGCATAAGTTAACAAGGAAAGAGCTTCAAAAAGTATACACAGATGTGGAAAATTAGTCGAACTATAAAAAAACTTTAATTAATTTTACCACATCTATTCGAAATGTTAAATGTTTTAATGAATATGTAATTTTGGCAAAAAGAACATTTTTAGTGTGAAGAGTATGAGTTTGATAAAGTAAGAACTAAAAAAGGCAAACTTCAAGCAGGCGAGACAAAAGTAAATGAAGTCCATATCAGATTGAAAGTGATAAGTTTAGAACAGAAATATACTTTACCATTCTCGATCGTGTGAAGAGTGAAATGGAAAAAAAAGATGCTCTGCTTATATAGTAAATATAACTTTTTGAAAAAGTCTGAAGAAATAACTCAAAAAGCCAATACCTTCAAAAATTTTATAACGAGAATTTAGAAAAATCATTTGCTTGTGAATGTCTTCCTTTTCGAGCATATCTTTAAATTATAAATAAAAAATTAATGAAGCTATCGATTTATCAATATTTTTATTTGCCGCGGTAATAATTTAGATAGATATTGGCTATTGCTCTACGTATGCTTTTATGTAGGGCAATAACTAACTATTTGTTCAGCCGAGAGATCTATTTCTACGTTATAAAGAAAAAATTATTTGATAGCATGGATGGAAGGGAATAAATTCACTGATTAACTAGAACTGAATGTATTCAATTGAGTAAATAGCCGAAGCTTACTTCAATTCCAGCTTGGGGAGCCGAACCGGCGCCCTTGTGATCAGAGTTCTTGGTTAACCATTTAACACTCTCAACCAGCGACGAGATCAAATTTGTTTTTGGACGATCGACTTAAAATAGGGTGGCTAGACGTACCCTTTTTGGGGTATTATACCCCTTTTACCATCTCGATTTTTCGAAATACCCCAACATAAAAATTGGAAATGGGGTACGAAAAATACCCCAAAATCGTTGGAAATATAAGGTACATAATTAACATTTAAACTAAAGATATTGACTATTGTTGAATTGCAAAATTAAATGAGCTTGGTTTAACCCCACAATATTGTTTCTTTATGTGATGATAACGCCAACGTCAATTTTGGAATTCATCAAAATGTGTTCACCGATGACTTAATAACAATTTGGTAGACTTGTCATGTTCTACATAACGCGATTAAACAAGCCAGTAATTGTCTCCAAATAGATATCGAATAAATTGTTTTAATTACGTATAACATATTATCTTCACACTCGAAAAGATAGGAAAACTTCAAACATTTTTACGATTTAAGTGACACAGAGTACACGGAATTGCTAAGACTCTTTGTGATTAAATGGATAACTATATTTCCTGCCGTTGAAAGGTTGTACAAAAATGTACCTGTGAAAAGTTACTTTTTAGCGCTCATTAGTTCTAACTACCCAATAATTTTAAAAGGATTCTATTCTATCGAGTTAGCTGAGGCATATCTCAGTTATTTTACGAATTTGGGTGAAAGAGTGAATTGATGTGTAAGAGATTTTTGTTGATCTATTATATCAGGAAAACGTTCTATTAAAATAGTATGTTTCACAACTCATCAGTTCTAGCTTACTGGTGCAGAACTACGAATTTAAAAAAAAGTGGATGGATTTTGGAACCTGTCTAAATTAATTGTCCAAACTTGAAGAAATTAGTAAATTTTAAGTTTACCGTTTGAATGGGAAATGCAAAGTGCGAGCGAATATTTTCATAAATGTTTTTTGCGTAGAAAACGAACTATATAAATGTAAACGGATTTTCAATTTACGTGTTAAGAATTGCATGCTTACGTTTTGAAAGAAAATAGTTTCCTGAAACAAATTCGGTCCAGTGATAAATATTTTTAAGAGAAATGTTTGTATATACTAATTCTATTTACCCTATCCTTTAGTCCTATAGTATTTTTTAATGTAATTGAATTGTTTTTACACACTTTTATTTTTATATAATTTGCAACTTGCGAGTAGTATTTTATTTGCCCAATCGGAATTCGCATTGAGCTGTGTGGCGTACGTTTAAACTAAAAAATTTAAAATAATTTTCAATCAAGTATATAGTTGATAAAAAATGAAAACAATAGTAGATTGTATATTAAGAGCAGAAAGTGCTAGATAGCTGCTCGGGCAATTATGTCAGAGCAGCAATGTTACTTTCTGCTCAAAGTATACATACTATTTTTTAACGACTGCCGACAAATGCGATCAAAGTTGCCAAGGAGGCATTTATTTGTTGTTTAAAAAACGTATCGGTCGTGAAATTAAAATTTTAAATTAATAAATTTAAAATTTATACAGAGTTTATATCTATTTTTAAATAAAAATAATTTAAAATGAGCAGTAGTGATGAAAGTGATATAATTAGCACTTCACTTCAAATAAAAGAAGCAGCCAACAATTTAACTTTAGATCTGTTACCTGAAAAATCTAAAGTCCGGTATGAAAAAGCTTACCTATTATTTATCAATTGGTGTTTGAACAAAAAAAACAGGAAATTTTTATTCTGAAGATGTGTTTTTGGTATATTTTGGTGAACTATCGCAGACAAAAAAGTCTTCAACAATGTGGTCAAATTATTCAATGTTTAAATCAACATTCATCGTTAAAGAAAATTTGGATATTAGTAAATATAAAAGATTTATGCCTTTTTTAAAAAAGAAGCCCTCGGGTTATAGAGCCAAAAAATTAAAAGTGTTTTGGGGAGAAGAAATCAATAAATTTTAATATTATGTCTTTGTCCATTATGTCTTTGGTTTTACTTGTGTTTTTACTTTCCGACTAAGAGCAGAAAAAATTAAAAAATGCTAGCTAAACAGCAAAAGCGAACTTTCTGTTTCCAACTGATAGATAGAAAACATTATTTTCTATATGACAGTCGTTAAAAAAAAGCTTTTCATTTTTCTTTTGAGTCAGAAATCTTTTTCATTTTGCTTAATAATAAGTTAGATTTTTCAAATTCATGCAAAACAGTTTAATGTAATTTTTTATTCATTTATATTGTTTTTCACCTAAGTAAATAAATTGCTATATTGCTAACAATTAAATAGTATATTACATACGTAGCGCTGTAAATAGCATTTTACATGCGAGGGAAAATATTGCGCACGAGACGCGTAACGGCGAATGCAGTACCTTCACAAGCATGGAAAATGGTTTGCAGCTCGAGGTTTGTTATATACTTTTTCTACGACTTTGTTTTAATGCACAAACGCGTATGATGCGCGCCATACGCCTGAGGCCCTATTCCCGAACACATAAATGTCATTACAATATTGTAAATTCACACAATATTGTGAATTTCGTATTATGTAACACCAATTTGGTGAAAATTCAACACAATATTGTGAATCTGACAAGAACAATATAGTTACTGTCAAAATCACAATTTTGCTTTATGTTTTGTGTGTTGGCTTTTTTATACAAATTTCATCGATTGGCGTAAAAATTAATTTATAAAGCAAAATTAAGTCTTTAATAATATTAAATAATCATATTTTTATATAAATATCATTAAAACATATTTATTTTGGATTTTTGAGATCAATTAAACTCAAGTAAGTAAAGAAGTAATTGGAATATTTTCATAAAACATATTTTATTTTTATTTTATTTTGCATGTTTTAAGATTAAAAAAGTTAGTTGTCAAAAGTACGAATCTAGTACCAAAAATCTGTTATAATTTTGTAAAAATTTGTTATAGTTTGCTTGACACAAATATGAGTTACAGAATACCATTTTTAAACAAAGTTGTTAAGCATTTTGGTGAAATTGACAATATTGTCGATTGACAAATATGTGTTCGGGAATAGGGCCCCTGAGCTAAACTATGCGAACTATATTTTTTAAAAATAATGTATATAACGTAATTATAGAAAAAAACATTACGGAAACAAAACATTTAAAAAAGAAAAGAAAAACGGAAACATTACATTTTTTTTAAAAAGCTTTATTCGCATTAAAACATTTCTTTTTTAAAAACATAGTTCGCATATTTCGCATAGTTTAGCCTAGGTGTTTAGCACGCCTAATTACTTGAAAAAATGAACTACTAATTATAAATTAAACCCTGGTTAAACATTCCAATTCAAACCTATTGAATCCTATTAAATCCAATATAATTTCAATAGGATTAAATCGGATTGAATTGGTTTAATAGGAAGACTTCGATCTACCAATTAAAATTCAATCGGAATGAATGGGATTCAACAGGAAAAGAGGTTCTGTAGGATTCTAATAGAAATTTCCAATTAAATTTCAATCGGAAATCAAGAGATTCAATAGGAAAAACGAATTTAGAAAAAAATTAAACAATCTTATGAATTTAACAGGATTTAATTGGAAAAGATTTAATAGGAATGAATAGGATTAATCGGAATTCTGCAATGGAAATTTCCAATTAATTCCTATTTATATACATTTCCTATCCATTCCGGTTGAAAAATAAAATAGAGATATTTAACAGGAATGAATAGGATTGTATTGGAAATAGATTTTTTGAATAGGAATTAATTGAAAATTCCCAATGCAGAATTCCAATTAATCCGATTCATTTTTTTCAATTGGTTTCAATTGGAATGTTTAACCAGGGAATGCAAATAGTTTACAAATTGTGGTAGGCTTTGCATTATTCTGTGCCAAAATGAATTGAAATATTTAATTTTTATAAATCGAATTTTTCTTTAATTAAAAATTTTTCTTTTTATTAAAAGTGTTAGGTAATATATTGTAATAAACTTCGTCCAGAATGGGTTAATTTAATTTAATCATAAATAACCAATACGTTCCGCCTAAATGTTTTCTACATTCAAAGATGAATTAAAAGTTAACTCCCTTTAACTAATACAAGTTGCATAAATTAATGTAAATTAAATTTGTTTACATTAATGAAATTAAAAGGAGGGGTGGCCTATTTTTTCTAGAAACAACTACAGTGAGTACCAGAATATTCTGCTTATTTGTTTTTGAATATAAATAAGCGAACAGAATATCAGACAGTCAGTTTTAATTTTGCAATTAAAAGTGTTTTACAAATATTCGAAAGTATAAGGAATAATCGGTGGTACTTGAGCCTGGGTACTAATAGCAAAAGAATTTGAACTTAGTGGAATAGTAAATACAGATTTTACGATTCCGAATATTATTGATTCAAATTGTGGAAAAGCGGTGAAGTTTATCGTACATAAATTGGAGACCCTGGAACTTATTGTAAGGAAAAACGGAAGCTGCTGTAATTTGTTGACAAATAAAGTTTGAGATTCTGTTAACCAAAGATCCGTCTTTTTTACTGTCGTATTTGCTCAATAATCGAAAAGAACCAACGAAGAGTCGTTACAGTGGTGTCAGAAGTGGGATTATTGAAACAATGGTCAAGACAGTAAATATTAGTGATCTCAGCCAGACCCAGCTGAAGGATGAGTTGAAGAAAAGGAATGCTCCAATCCATGGAACGAAGGCAGAACTTGCATTCCGGCTGCGTAAAGTTTTAGAAGAAGCAGGCCAAAACACAGAGGTCATAGAAATAGAGCCGGAGGAAGCTCCGGCTCAGAATGCCCCAGCAGTTGATCCGATGATGGTGTTGATAAAAGAAATGATGGCCCGACAAGAGAAACTGGTGGCAGAACAAAAATTAGAGCAACAACAACAACTTGCTGATATGATGGCCCGACAAGAAAAACAGGCAGCAGAACAAAAAGTAGAGCAACGACAACAATTTGCTGATATGATGGCGAAGCAAGAAAGTCTACGTGAAGTAATCGAGTAACGTATATTCAGTGCAGAGGTGAAAATCAACAACGTGGAAAGGGAGCTGCGGAAAGTTACCGAAGAACATGAAGAGAAATTACGCAAACTTTCAAGTGAATTACGCCAAGAAATAGCACAAGGGAAGTCAGGTAACATGATCAATCCATCAACTACTTCAGCTCCAGCTAGAGTAAAAACACCCGCATTTGATGGATCTACATCGTATCAGATATTTAAGATGCAATTTGAGATAGCAACAACTGGGGTTGAGCACCAGCAAAAAGCAAACGCGCTTATATTGGCATTGAAGGGACCTGCTGCTGAAATTTTGCAGACACTATCAGCGACAGAGCGTGATTACAACAAGCTAATGGAGGCCTTAGAAGTAAGATATGGGGAAAGTCATATGCAAGCTCTCCATCGCATGCAGCTCAAGACACGAAAACAAGGAGTCAGCGAAACTTTGCAAGAATTAGAGGCTGACATTGTGAGACTGGTTAATCTATCATATCCGAATTATAACGCTGAACATCGAAACGAACTGGTATAATATATTTCATCCTTAACTTCATCTTCAAAGCCCTTATTTAGATTCTTTAAGTATGAACCAAAATCATGTTCAAAATCGTGGTTCATTGAACTATAATTTTCTCGTTGTATTTGTTGGCAGGAAAAAACTTTACTTGTTGCTTTCCCACAGATATCAATAAATATGAATTGAGTCAACGTTCGTTTACAGTCAGAGAACTGTCCCAGTAATCGGCAAGCCTTTAACAGATCGAATTATTCGGTCTTGCTTTTTACTGTTAGTCCCTTTAGCCTGGCTTAATCGGTGACGTTAGTTTGAGAAATAATTCCAAAAATAAAACAAGAGTTTAAGTTTAAAATCAAATCTGAAATTTTATTCTAAATGTTCTGCTATATATACAAAATAATTAATCGATATACATAATACAAAATTGTTTCCCCAATATTTTCTTCCGTACCAAAAATATAAAAATTATCGTTTTTCTTATTTACTTGAATTTTACTTAAATATATATATATAAAATTCGTTAAACAAAATTTGTTTATTAGACAAAAAAGACTATAAAATTTTAAAGCTATTAAAATGAAAATCGACACAACTTCACACACATATCATTTTTATATTTTAAGTAATTTGACCAAGTTATTAATTTAAGTTTGTTTACATTCTTTCATTTGTTTATTTATATTGTGGTAGGTTTTTTATGCTCATAATATTTTTATAATTTATTGTTTCAACACGTGCAGGGAATGCATGTGAGATTTTCTTATTATAAGTGGTTGTTTGTTTATTATAATTATTTCTTGTTTTAGATTTATGTTTGTTTTTTGTGAATGATTTATTCGGAAACCAGTAGCTATATCTGAGATGTAGTACATCCCCCCCTTTTCCTAAACAAAAATTTATTTTGTAAATCAAATGAATTTTTGCATTAAATATACAATTTGAAAAGTTTTAATCTAATAAATGCTATAATAAATCATTTCATTCTAATCCGTATTGGATTTTTCTTAATTTTTATTTGGGAATATTTTTCTTTAATCTATTCTTATGAATTTCTTTTATCATATTTCCTTTTCTTATCTTAACATTAGTTTCTTTAATATCTACGACCTCATAGGGTCCTGAATAAGGTGCATCCAATTTTTTGCGATCACCTGCTTTTAACCAAACTGAATCTTTAAGAGTTTCAGTAATATTTAATTTTTCTTTAGTGTCCCTAATTTGTTTATTCCTAGCACATTCTTCGCATCTCTTAACATAATTCTTTACCAGTTTATTCAGATTTTTAAATGTATAACGTTGTTTGATTTTACTAATCGTTCTTCTCACACCTGAGTGTCCTCCAGCGTGTGATGTATTATGAAATTCTTTTATAATTTCTATCATTTTTTCACTATCATTAATCTTTAATGGAGCCTCATATATTAATATTCTTAGATCTGTTTGCTTATCTTTTTTGTTCAATTCCGACTGCAGCTCGGTAAATATCTCTTTGAACTCATTTATTTTAGCACGTGTAAATATTTCATCATCAGTTTTAAGCGCTAATTTTTCTATATTTTCTTCTTTCATTTTCCATATTAACTTTTCCAGCATAAAACCAAAGTCTATATGCGGATTTTCGCTAAATGTTACAATAACTTCATTTTTATTAATTGATATATCATTTTCATTTTCATTATCCAAAATCTTATGTTTGGGCGCTTTATTATTTATACTTCCTCTCGTTTTCTTTACATGCTTTTCCAGCACAAAACCATAGTTCATGTGCGGATTTTCGCTGTACAAAACATCAGTATTATTAAATTTATATTGCAAACTATTAATATTTATAAATCTTAAATTTTTTATATTCCTTACTTCAGAAATCGAAGTACAGTTCCATGTATAAGGTTGTACACCCTCATTCATTCCTGTGATGCTATTTTCCTCGATTCTTTTCATATCTTCTTTTCTTTTCATGGCTCTCGTGACTATATTTACTGTAGTAGTGGGTATCATTGCTTTCAATATTTCTGAGTCAATCTTAATTCTTGATAGTGCATCTGCATTTGTATTAATTTTTCCTTGTTTATACACTATTTCAAAGTCGTAGTCGGATAGATCTAATCTTATCCTTGTCAATTTCGATGATGGATTTTTGTGTGTAAACAGGCTCACTAATGGTCTGTGATCTGTTACAACTATAAATTTTCTTCCATAAATATATGGTCTGAAGAAATTTATTGCCCAATGGATTGCTAATAATTCCTTCTCAATTACCGGTTTGTTTATTTCATGCTCATTTAATGATTTACTTGCGTAGGATATTGGTAAATCTTTTCCAATTTCACCTTGTGAAAGTACAGCCCCTAATGCATAATTCGATGCATCAGTCGTCACTATAAATTTTTCTTCGAAGTTTGGGTATTTTAGAATTGGTGGATTAATTAATTTTTCTTTAAGCGTTGAGAATGCTTGTTTGCATTCGTTTGTCCATTCAAAAGTTACATTCTTCTTTCCTAAGTTGTTTAGTGGTTTCGCTATTTCTGCAAAGTTTGGTATAAATCTGCGGTAGTAATTGCAAAATGCAGTAAATCTTTTTGTTTCGTCGGCGTTAACTGGTGTTGGGTAGTTCTTTATCACATCATATTTTCTAGGATCTGTTCTTACTCCTTCATTTGTTATTAAATGACCTAGATATGTTACTTCAGTTTTCAAAAAGTTGCATTTCTTCGGATTTAGTTTAAGATTATACTCCCTTAATCTATTGAAAGTTTTGATTAAGTTCGTATTGTGATGTTTTAAACTTCATCCGAATATTATGATGTCGTCAACGTAGAGAAATGCTTCTGTTTCTAGACCAGCTAGAGCTATAGTAAGCATTCTTTGGAAACTGTTGGTTGATATTTTTAATCCAAATGGTAACCTCTTAAAGTGATAATGTCCTTTGTTAGTTGAAAATGACGTTAACGGTCTTGATTCCTCTTCAAGTTCGATCTGGTGAAAGGAACTCGTTAAGTCTAGCGTTGAAAAATATTTCGCCCTTCCAAGATTGTCTAGGATATCGTCCAATCTTGTTAATGGAAATTTGTCATCGCCGATCTTCTTATTCAGTTGTCTGAAATCTACCACCAATCTCCACTTGTCCTCGGTTCCGTTTTGCTTCGGTACAATTAGTAACGGTGAATTGTAAGGACTAACTGATGGTTCTACCACGTCCTCTTTAAGTAACTTGTCAACTTGCTTATTTATTTCATCCATATGCGCTTGTGGTAATCTATAATTCTTTATACATACCGGATTATTATCTGCTAATGGTATGTTTTGTTTATAAAAATTATTTGCTGTTAGTTGTTCATCCTCTAAGTGAAATATGTCCGAAAATTCTTTGCATATTTCCTTGATTGAGTTTCGCGCTTGTTCTTCTAAACCTTCTAAATCCAATTCTTTTAGTATTTTCATATTTTGTTATAACGTTGCTCCGCTGATAACTTGCCTTTGTTCTTGGACATCCGTAAAATGTGGTAATTCTTCAATGGTTGAACTTTTGGAGTTAATCTTCTTATAGTCACATCATACTCTTTTGTATTTAAAATCTTGATATGTGCTATACCTTCGGCTGGAACAATTGTATTTGCTATATACACTCCTTCTTCTATCTCATGATTCAACACTACGATGTCCTCTGTCCTTCTTATTTGTACCCTCCTAATAACTTGTGATCGTGCTGGTACAGTAAACCCCTCTTCTTCTTTATCTAATTTTGTAAGCATCGGTAATTTATTTTCTTCATTATTCACGTGTGCAGATAGAGTGTAAGTATCGTAATCTATCTTGCAGTAGTTTTTATGTAGGAAATCCCTACCTAATATCCCATCTGTCTCTAATGGAAAATTTTCATCAATCAGATTAAATTCTTGTTCTACATCATCATTTTCTAAATTTAAGATTGCTCTAGTCGTTCCTAGTGAGAACGTTTCTTCACTAGTTACCCCTTTTATTCTACATCTATCATCATTAACATTGATGCTTTTATTAATTTTATTTATCTTCAGGAGAGATATATCTGCTCCTGTATCTATCAGAAATGTTCTGAAACCATCCGTTATACTTGTATGAAATTTCACGAAGTTCGTATTTGTGCTAGGATTTAAATAATATATCTTTATACATCTACTACTGGGGAGTCGCTCGATAACTGGTTCTCGGTGACTCCTTCCCAGTTTTCCGCTTGAGCTAAATTTACTCTTCTACTATTATTATAATTATTGTTATTATTCCCATTCTTATTAAAATTTCTATTTTTATCATCATTAAATCTTTTATTCAAATTATTATTATTATTGTTATTGGAATAATATCCATTATTAAAATTCTTATTGTTTCTGGAATTATTTCCATTGTAACCGTATGCATTATTATTAAAATTTCTATTATTATTACTATTATTATAATTATTATAATTATTTCGATTCTTATTCTTCTGATAAGATCGATTAAAATTTTTTTTATGTTGATAGTTGTTGGCTTGATTTCTATAGTCATTTCTATAGTTCCGTGCATTAAAATGTAGCATTCGTGCTGTGTTCGATTGCTCATCTACTTCGGCAGCATATTGGATCGCTTCCGGAAGTGAATTAAGTCTCGCGGCATATACCATGTTTTTGATTGGTTCATTTAAACCAGTCTTGAAAGCGTTTAGTCCCGTTTGTTCATTTAATTTAGTGATGATATCAGCATGTTTATCACCTTGCTCTGATATCTGTAATGCATTGAGTTCAGTTATCATACCTTCAATTTTGTTCCCAAAAGATTCGGCAGATAAATTATTTTGACGCGCTTGAGTAATTTGTGTTTGAATATTCAAACAAGTCGTCCGTTTTTTGAAAATCTTATTAAATATTAATTTAAGTTCTTCAATGCTATTGGGTTTTTTAATCGAAACTAATTTCGTTTTCGTGTTCAAAGTTAGTCTGGTATCCCAGATGAATGCTATCAATTTAGTTTTTTCTTCATCATCTTTCAGCGTGCAGCTCAGATGTTGTATCAAATTTAAAAATATTGGAAGATCATTAGATTTTCCATCGAAAGTCGGTATTATTTTCAATGTTTTCTCAATATCGAAGGATGCCATTTCTGTTCTTGGTATCTCTTCTGTCTCTTCTAAATTTGATATTTCCTCAGTATCTTGAAGTGAGCTCTCTAATAAGTCCTCAGAAAAAGTAGCTAATTTTTTCTTGAGTTCTTGATAAGCAGATTTAAATTTTCCTTGAAGTTTATCAAAGGTTTTGGAATCAAGTACTGTAATGAAAGTCTTTGATAGCTCTTTGTATTCTTGTTTGAGTGTACTTACTCTCGTACAAAGATTAAGGATATGCTCATGCGTGTAAGTTCTATTTAGGTTCTTTGTAAAATTAGAGTATAATCTCTCAAATTCACTGATTATCTCTTTCGCTTTTTGCACTGATTCCATCAACTAAAACTATCTTCCCAAAAATATTTTCCACCAACAAAAATTATCTATCAACAAAAATTATTTATCAACAAAATTATTCATCAAAAATGTTTTCAAACAAAAACAATAAAATTATTATTTCAAAATTTATTTTGCATACTCAGTTATAAATATATATTTTTTTTTTATAGAAAAATAAAAATAGATTTTTTTTTTAATAGAAAAATAAAAATATTATATGTGTCAAACAACAACACTTTTGTTCACCTGTTTCTTAATGCTATTTAAAAAATATACTTTTAGTCTATACATCAATAAAATTATTATTATTACTATAATACTGGTGACGGCAATAATTTCATATTTACTTATTTGCTCATTAACTGTATTGCCAGTTAATGAGCAAATAAGTAAATATGACTGTATTGCCAGTCTCTTTTTCTTCGGGTTTTTGACTATTGTTACCCATCTTTTGTTAAAATTAATTATAAACCGTAAATAAAAAAAATAAGAAATTATTCTCGTTTAGCGGAAAAATTTAAAGAAAATTTTATTAAAATTCTAGTTTTTATTAAAATTAGGCTTATATTATAGAATTGTTTAATTAATTCTTAAAAAAAAATATTAATTTTTATTGAAAAATAAAATATACAGATATTATTCTAATGCTAATTTTTTATTTTTATTCCTTAATTTCCTTTCTTTCTTTAAAAAGGCTCTTCTGTTTTTTATTTTAGCTGCTTCTTCTAAAAACAGTTTCTTCTGTGCTTCAGTTGTTGTTTCTAAATTCGCCAACATATGGTAATTTTTCAATTCACGAGCTAACCTTGCTCCTTCGCCCCCTCTATCTCTCTTGAACACTATAACCGCTGCTTGATTATTAATCTGTTGTTTGTTTTGATTAATTAAATTTTTCTTCCTATAATCGGCTAATGAAATCGGTTGTTTTTTTCTGGCCTCAAGCTGGTATTCTCCTCTTATTTGTTCCACGTCCGCATTGGTTTTGGTCGCCATATAATATATTTCATCCTTAACTTCATCTTCAAAGCCCTTATTTAGATTCTTTAAGTATGAACCAAAATCATGTTCAAAATCGTGGTTCATTGAACTATAATTTTCTCGTTGTATTTGTTGGCAGGAAAAAACTTTACTTGTTGCTTTCCCACAGATATCAATAAATATGAATTGAGTCAACGTTCGTTTACAGTCAGAGAACTGTCCCAGTAATCGGCAAGCCTTTAACAGATCGAATTATTCGGTCTTGCTTTTTACTGTTAGTCCCTTTAGCCTGGGCTAATCGGTGACGTTAGTTTGAGAAATAATTCCAAAAATTAAACAAGAGTTTAAGTTTAAAATCAAATCTGAAATTTTATTCTAAATGTTCTGCTATATATACAAAATAATTAATCGATATACATAATACAAAATTGTTTCCCCAATATTTTCATCCCTACCAAAAATATAAAAATTATCGATTTTCTTATTTACTTGAATTTTACTTAAATATATATATATAAAATTCGTTAAACAAAATTTGTTTATTAGACAAAAAAGACTATAAAATTTTAAAGCTATTAAAATGAAAATCGACACAACTTCACACACATATCATTTTTATATTTTAAGTAATTTGACCAAGTTATTAATTTAAGTTTGTTTACATTCTTTCATTTGTTTATTTATATTGTGGTAGGTTTTTTATGCTCATAATATTTTTATAATTTATTGTTTCAACACGTGCAGGGAATGCATGTGAGATTTTCTTATTATAAGTGGTTGTTTGTTTATTATAATTATTTCTTGTTTTAGATTTATGTTTGTTTTTTGTGAATGATTTATTCGGAAACCAGTAGCTATTTCTGAGATGTAGTACACTGGCAGCTGATACATTTATCAATGCTCTTCGAGATGAGCAAATGAGAAATCAGCTGTATCTAAGTGGAAAGAAACTACCCGCGGAAGTCTTAGCATTGGCCCTACAAATTGAAGCTGGAAAAAGAGCGCTTGGCTCAGATAGAGTACGTAAGATGGAAGTTTCTGAAGAGCCACTAAAAGCAGCGCTTGATGAAGTGATCATGCATGTCAAAAAGTTGGAAGATAAGCCTGAACGAAATCAACGAAGAAGATCTAGCAGAGTAAGATGCTGGAATTGTGGGCAGTTAGGGCACATCAGACAAGAATGCAAAACACGAGTAACAGCAAAAGAAGGAGTAGTTCCAGGCCGATTGATGAACCTCTCAAACAAGCAAGTGAATGTCAAAAAGGAAGGAGATTGCCGCGTTGAACACCGGAAGAGAAGGATACACTGTAACGCTGAAGATCTTTCAAGAAGACCCTGTATTGAGGAGCGCAAGCCATGTAGCAGGACTGAGAGAAAAGAGGCAATGACAGTGAACCAAATCAAGTTCCAAACTCCTGAAGATTGGTGTACCGAGGCAATTAAAAGAGAGCAGCTAGAAGATCCAGCTATGGCTCCAATATTGAAATGGAAAACTGAGGGAAGGCGACCGGAGTGGAAAGAGGTAGCACCTTTAAGTACGGAGGTGAAATGCTACTGGGCGCAATGGGACTCACTATTGATTGATAACGGGATACTAAAAAGAAAATGGGAGTCCGGAAAATGGGAGAATGGAAAGAAAGTGTTAGAGCAACGATGTCTATAGCAAAGAATTGCTATAGACATCGCAGGGCCATTTCCGGAAACTACAGAAGGTAACAAATACATCATGGTGGTCATTGATTACTTTACAAAATGGCCGGAAGCTTATGCAATACCGAACCAGGAAGCAGTTACGGTCGCTGAAACATTAGTCAATGAATGGATTTGCAGATATGGAACACCGCTCGAGTTGCATACGGACCAGGGAAGGAATTTTGAATCGCAACTGATGGAAGAACTGTGCAGAACACTCGACATTAGAAAAACACGAACTACACCTATGAACCCACAATCGGATGGCATGGTAGAACGATTCAACCGAACCATGGAAGAACATTTGTCGAAGGTAGTGGAAGCCAACCAAAGAAATTGGGATAAGGATCTTCCGTTATTCTTGATGGCCTATCGTAGCGCAGTGCACGATACGACATGTGAAACGCCAGCGAATATCATGTTCGGAAGAGAACTACATCTTCCTAGTGACATCGAGTTTGGCATCCCTGGAGGCCTGGTATCCACGAAAACGGATTATGTGGCACAACTAAGGGAGAAGATGAATAAAATCCATCAACAGGTTCGATACCACATTAAGATTGCCAGTGACAAAATGAAAACCAGGTACGACATTAATGCAAATAGTGGCGGTTTTCAAGAAGGAGAATTGGTATGGCTATACAACCCCAGGAGAACTAAGGGAAGATCACCCAAGCTGCAGCCAGATTGGGAAGGCCCATATAAAATAATCAAACGAATTAATGATGTTATCTACCGCATCCAAAAGGGACCCCGTACCAAGATGAAAGTGATACATCTGCAAAGGTTGGCACCGTACCAAGGTAACAGCACCAATGCGATAGCTGATATTGTTCGGGACGAACAAAACTAAATGGAGGGCAGTGTAATAAACTTCGTCCAGAATGGGTTAATTTAATTTAATCATAAATAACCAATACGTTCCGCCTAAATGTTTTCTACATTCAAAGATGAATTGAAAGTTAACTCCCTTTAACTAATACAAGTTGCATAAATTAATGCAAATTAAATTTGTTTACATTAATGAAATTAAAAGGAGGAGTGGCCTATTTTTTCTAGAAACAACTACAGTGAGTACCAGAATATTCTGCTTATTTGTTTTTGAATATAAATAAGCGAACAGAATATCAGACAGTCAGTTTTAATTTTGCAATTAAAAGTGTTTTACAAATATTCGAAAGTATAAGGAATAATCGGTGGTACTTGAGCCTGGGTACTAATAGCAAAAGAATTTGAACTTAGTGGAATAGTAAATACAGATTTTACGATTCCGAATATTATTGATTCAAATTGTGGAAAAGCGGTGAAGTTTATCGTACATAAATTGGAGACCCTGGAATTTATTGTAAGGAAAAACGGAAGCTGCTGTAATTTGTTGACAAATAAAGTTTGAGATTCTGTTAACCAAAGATCCGTCTTTTTTACTGTCGTATTTGCTCAATAATCGAAAAGAACCAACGAAGAGTCGTTACAATATATATGAAAATACATTACGAAACACTTTTTTTCTCATTACGTTACACTTTTTGTAATAATCAATTTACATGTTATGGATAGTGTGATGTAATTGATAATTTACTGTGATAAGATAGGAGTAGAAAAATCTTATGTTAGATCACATTTTGTTATATGATTCAACATAAGTGATCTATGTAATCGTTACAAATTTTAAAGCTTGTTTTTAAAAACCTTTTTAATATGAAAATCAAAAAAACAATGTTTTAAAGATTATTATTTGATATTATAAAAATGAATTTATTGTGGAATCATAATTCAAATTGTTTTTGAATATATGTATATATATATGATTAATCGTGAGTGTGTTGTAAAAGTCACATCAGAGCCCAATAGAATAGGCTTAAATAAATTCAACCGTAGCACATTGCAATTGACTTTCTGTCTTTTTGTGAATTTAAACCAGAGCAGAATATGGTTGGAATTTGGATAGCGTGAAATACTAGCTATCATTGTTTTACACAATTTTAAATTTATATAGCGCGAATCACCACCTAGCTATAACTGTAAAAATGCAATTTTCAAATAAAAGTCGTATTTTATTTGCCAAATTACACTACAACCCTCATGTTTCGAAATCCAAATCCAAATCTGACAAAATAGTTGGTTTTGAAAAAGTCATAATTGTATTTTAGTTCGCGTACTCAGCACGTATTTCGCTAGCCATCATTTTTTATTTCTAAAAGTTGTCAGAATTTCAAAATTTTGAAGTTTTGACAATTTCATTTTAGTATTTATTTATTTATTTATAAAAATTTATTTAATAAAAATGTAAGCATAATAACTATAAGTACCGTAATGTAAGTATATTAACACGCAGAACTATCAGATTATAACGATAATAGAAAATTAAATAAATAGGTTTGCTGATTTTTATATCTTTTATTTAATTTCTGAAAAAGTACTACCAACCTCCAGAAAACACGATATCCAAATCGAATTCTATGGTTCATTTTATTTGAAAATTGCATATTGACAGTTCAATGCGAATTCCGATTGGGCAAATAAAATACTACTTTTATTTAAGCATTTTTTAACTATTCCAACTTATACTACATTTTTTATCATTAAGTTTTCAATATGAAATGTATGTATGTATACGTTTGTATAACAGCTACATATCTTTATTTTAAATTATTAAAATTGTAAGTAATAAAAGAAACAACTATATTTGTTTTTTAGATGAAAAATGTATATTAAGGGGCGGCAATTTGATTGAGGAATAGGCCTACTGGTACATGCTATACCTGTTAATTTAGCTAGCTAAATTCAATTTGGTATAATAACAAATTTTAGGATATCTGAGTGTCGATTCTGATCGGTTTTGTTAATTTTTTATCATCGTTTAGACAAAATAAACTTTTGTTTTTACTTGATTTACACAATACAAAAAATAAACGTTTGTCTGAAAGAAGGTTCGAACGCACCTGACTGAAATAACTGATTAAACAACAATTGCATAAATTTTTTAGTTCTTTCAGTGCAAATCGAACAAAGCTAGAAATTAATATAATTTAATTGTTTTGATGTTTTAGTTATGTGGTACATATTGCGGGATCTTCGCAGGATTGACAAAATATTTTTTGGAAAATTAGACAAAATTTAGACAAAAAATTGACAAAACCGATCAGAATCGACACTGTAAAATATACATAAAAGGTCGGTCGTACCAATTCTGAAAATATTTTGATAATCAAAATCATTTGAGGTTTTTAAAAACGAACTTTTTCCTTAAGTAATTAAATCATCTTAATAAATTTGAATATATTTACGAATCGTCTCTTCCGGTTACATCTATTTTGTAAAGTTTATCTTAAATAATTCTGGCAAATGAATTTAATGGTGGGTCAATTTTAAATTGAATTTACAAAGTAAATTAATTTTGCATTCAATGGCTTGTCTATTAATCGCACCTGAAAATAAGTACCATAGTCACGGTAGCATTTAAAGTTCTTTAAAATAACAGTATTTCATATATTTTCGGTTCATCTGATTTTATTGAACTTCACTTTTTAGTATACAAATTATATATAGAAAATTATTCGCTTCGCATCATTTTCTCTTTCTGTCTTTGTAATTTCTTTTTGGACAATTTTTTCTTTGTAGGCTCTTCTTCTGCTGCTTTAGCAACAACTTCCTCTTTTTCTGTAAGAATTACTTCAATATGACATGGTGATGACATATATGGATTAATACGACCATGAGCGCGGTATGTACGACGACGTAAACATGGAGCCCGATTTACCTATAAAATCATTACCTTGAATACAATTGCTCTTTAATAGATATCAAGAACTTACTTGAATATGGTCAATTACTAATCTGTCAACATCAAGACCTTTATAATCTGCGTTTGATTCTGCATTTCTTAAAAGTTGAAGTAAAAATTCAGCAGATTTCTTTGGCCATCTACCTTGTGTAGTGTTCCATTGTTTAGCTTGAGCACAACGACCAACTCGACGATTAAAACGTCGGAATGGCACACATTCTTTTTGCTCAACTACATTCTTAAGATACCTTTGAGCACGACGAAGAGGCATACGTTTAATAGCTTGCGCTGTCTCGTGTGTATTCTAAAAAGATTTTACATAAGATTTACTGTTTACTATACAATAACTGTTGAAAACTTTTGATTTCACTAAACTTACTTTAAAATGCACTCTTAAATTAGATCCACGAGATTTACATGATTTTGTAGCATTATCTGGTTCTCTTGCGTATCGACCCATTTCGAAATACTATAAAAGAAAATAGAATCGGAAAAATGTATAGGTTAGTTTTTTGTTTAGCTGAAATTTCATAATAAATTGATTCCAATTTCATCTAATTTCAAATAAATGTAAAACAACCAATATTTTCAAAATCAAGATATCAAACTTCAAACATAAATTGATTCAATAGCTTCAGATGAAATTGTATTAAAATTTCATAAAAACTGGCATACCTCTTTTGCTACGATTTAAACCGGAAAGAACTAATGAAATTTTGACAGATAAGTACATCGATAAAACAGTTTACTAGACACGTTCAAATTAATGAAAAACTGAGACATCTGCAGTCGAATGAAAATATGAAAAATGTAAATAAATAGTATAAAATGTCAAAAAAAAATTAGTGAAAAGCTTCAAAACTCAGTTTTATCTTTAATTTTATTTTCTTAAGAGTTAGTTTTAAACTTAGGCTTCAATTAAATTTTGAAAAACAAAGAACAAACATTCAGAAAGTATGCATTTATGTTTCTATTTTAAGTATAACTTATTAAAAAAACGTTTAACTGTTTGTATATTTAAACAAAATGCATTTTAAATTATGAATAAACAAAGCTAACAAAAAAAATTAAATAGATAAAAGTTGATCGGAAATAAATCGATAATTTTATTTTGCGCTTCAACATTGTTTTATTACATAATGCGAAGCGCATCTAAATATGATTTATTTGAAAATTATTTTAGTTTCGTTTTTCTTTTTTAGAAATTTTATTTTATTATGGAAAAAACACCAAGATATACAGCAAGCGAGAAACGTTTATTACTTAAATTAATTGCAAATCAAAAAGAGATAATCGAACAGAAAAAAACAGATGCTTTTACGAATCGTTCGAAAGAAAATGCTTGGACTGTAATTACAAAATCATATAACTCGTGTGTAAGATTTAAAAGAACAGCTAAACAACTTCGTCAACTTTATAAAAATATGAAATATGCTGCTAATGTAAATAGTTCAACATCAAGCCTGTCTGAGATGTTGGACATTTTAAATATGCAAATCATGAATGATCCAAATATCAAAGCAGGAGAAAATGTAATGGTAATCAGAAAAAATTAATTTTATTGTTATACTTGAATATAATAACCCCATTAAGGGGTTGCCAAAAATTCCACTGAATTCATCCATTGAAGCAGCGGGGGTTTAATTATATTGGGTGTCAGCATCAATGTCCTCACTAAACGTTCACTGGACATTATGCTCCCCAAGACAAGGAAGAACGATTTATATGTCAATTTTGTACTAGTATAAATATAAGGATGTTGTTCTAGTGAAGTTTGATATTTATAATTTTTCCATTTTTTTTATTGTTAAAACTGTTTTTAAATTCATTACTTAAAAAAAAGTATTGTCTTTTGTTTTACGTATTTAAACTTACTTCTTGGCTCAAGTTATCAATCAGTGAAAGCTCTAACCCGAAAAATCTTTAGAGCTTATGTTATGTGCTAAAAGAATGAAAGAGAATAGTTTGAATGAATGAGAATATATTTATTCTCATTTTTTGCTTGTTCGGTTGACACTTGACAGGTATAAAAACAAAATAAATAATGAGATTTTGAACAAAGTTTTCTATAATAAAAGTTTTGCATTCAAAGAAAAACAATGGTATTATATATTTAAATTAAATAAAACTTCATTTAGTTTGATAAATTAGCACTATGAAAGTAGGCAAGATTACTTGAACTTAGGCGCAAGTGGATTTTTTTTTGTTATTTTAATCGTAAATTAAGAAAATTTAGTAAAAGGGACCGTTTTGATCTGTTTATCTTATAAGCACATAGGAAATAAAGCAAAAATTAAAAAAACAGAAAAAATTCTTGTCAAAACAGTGTCATTTTGTATGGATTTTGCTTTTTTCAAAGGCCTGTATCTTGGACCCCGGGGCTGATATACATCTTGTTTTGGTTTTATTCGCTTCAGTGAGTGATTCTATATCAAATAAAAAAAAATCTTGGCGCCTAAGTAGAAGTAATATCCCCTGAAAGTATTTAGATAGTGATATTTTAATTTTATTTAATTAAAGGTTCCTTCTAACTCGACCGATACAAAGCCGCTGAAAATCTATCCACCTCAGAGTTCTTCATCATCGTTGCACTCAACATTATTCCCTAACACAGCATCAAAATTACAAAGTTATTTAATGAATAACGTAATAAAAAGTGAAATTCTTGACGCAGAAGAAATGGAAAATGAAATGATTTCATCACAATCACAAAGTAATATTATTAATAGTAATAATAAAAACAATCCAATCGAACCGGAAATAGATTTTTCCCAATTTACGGCAACATCAACAACGCCATCGAGTTTATTTCAAACAGAAAATAACAATAATCCTAATCAATCGTCTCATGAACTAAATGATATCGATGATGATGATGATGACTTAATCGATGATGAGGATGATGAAATTGATAATATGAATAACTTACAAAACCTAACAGCATCAATAACACATTATTCATTTTCAAATAAAGTAAATAATAGTAATAACATTAATCATAGTAATAATAATAATTTGAATAATTCAAATAAGATAAGTATAAAACCGACATTAAACAATCACGTAAGTAATACCAAAGAAACTCTCATATCCATTGCAATTGAGGAACGTCGTAAGAAAATCGAATTACTTGAAACACAAATAAAATATTGGAAAACGTTAACGAATAAAATTGAGAACTGTCAGAAGATCTGCTGTTGCAAAATGGAAAATTTTCATAATCGTAATATTAATAGTAACAATAATATATAGTCAGTTGTTTTGAATAGTTGAACAATATCTATATTATGAGTTCAGTGATGTTTATTTTAACTAAAAACAATAATTGTAATTGAATATTACAAATTTAGGTATAAGTTAATTTTATGTTCCTCCAATAGATGTTAGCTACATAGTTTTACTGTACCGATCAAATTTAAATTTTCGGTTATTTGACTATTTTTTTTATTTCCTTGAATTAACCTGTAAGACTGTGTTTTTTATGTTTTTTTAAAAATTATTATTTATAAACCTATTTTAAAACAAAAAACCTTGTGATTAATTGGATACGTGATATAAATTTGTAACATTTTCTTTAGGTAGCGCCGAGACAGATATTGAGTTGTTAAATGATGTAAGTTAAAATTCATAAACGCACTCCTAAGTTTTGATACATCAAGTGATGGAGATTCACGAACAAACTCAAAATTCTACATATTTCTTATTTTCTTAATTTTAAATTCAAACTACCATCAGTTGATCATTTATTCACTCTAAAAGTCCTACTACTTCACTCTAAAAGTCCTACTACATTAGTGGAATTCCTATTATTTATTTTTCATTCATTATACATTATATTTTATCTTTTTTTAATCATTGATTGAAATTATACAACTATAACATATAACACACATCATACGTAAAACATATCCTTCATTAAACGTTTTGATAGATATTTCAACAAAGTATCCATCAATAAATTTTTAATCTCTATATTTGTGAATTCCACAAATATGAACACGAATTATTTATTTATTATATTAACTTATTTATTTATAAACCAAAAATTTTTTGATCAAATTTATTTTAATTTTTCCAAAAACCAAATTGTTTATCCTAATTCCTACAAAATTATTTTTGAAAGTATTTTAAAATAATAATTAAGTGTTTTTAAACGATATACAAGTAATAATCTATGTTTAGAAGATATGTATAATATTAAGCAAAAAACAAAATAGAATTAATTTAAAAAAAAAATTAATATAATAAATATTACGAAGCATATAAATGTTTTTCTACGACCAATCTAGAAATTGCCAGTTATACTGTTAATGATGCTTAGTAATTTAATGTAGGGCATTTCATTATTGCTTATTTATTATGATGAAATCCCTTAGGTAGCAGCAACAATATATTTATTACGCACTAGTGCGTAATGAAACAATGAACAATTTAATATTGTAATGAACAACTCAAGAAATAGTACAAACTCACTTTGTTAAAAGTTCTATGTACTAAACGTACCCAATTTTATTTTACTTAATCAACATTTTGTTTCTAAATAATTGTGAAGAAATTCATTCACACATTAAACAATACTTGATAATTTGATTACAAATGCACATATAAATCAAAATTCAGCAATTTTGTGAAATTATATTTAGATTAGTACAATGCAGCAAGGAATTGGCACCTAGGGTTTACATTAATTGTTTAACGGGCCCTCAGTAAATTTAATTTCAAACGAACACCGAATGTTATGTCGGATTGATAATTTAGTACTTTTGCTTCTTTGTGTTTGTTAAACTTAAAATAATTTACTGTGTATGTGTAATAATTTTGTGAAATATGGTGTAGTGTTTAGTTGTGTCATAAGTAATATCTTTCCTGCCCAACCCATGTTTTGTTATTTTATATTTAAATAAAGTTATTAATACAAAAAGTAAGTAACTAAATTTTATATTATAATATTAATAATTAAATTTCCATTGTTTTGACGTACGTTTTATCCAAATTATCTGTCTTATGAAATAGTTTTTAAAAATCAAAAATACCGAAAGCTATTTAGTATATTTTTTTAAAGTAATATCAAAATGGCAGATTTTTTTTATCACTTTGTTAATAATTTTAATAATAGTTTTTCTAATTAAATATAAGTTTATATTTTATTTAATAATATATCAGATCAAAATAGAGTCGAAAGAAAATTATAGTATAAAATAAAAATATTCAAATATTGTTTTATTGTCAAGTGACTGATTTTTGTTATTTAATTGAATCTTATCTTGGCTGATACATATATGAATCTTATGTGTACATATTTATATTCTGATAAGGTTTTATTACCGTAAAACTTATTGAGGTTTGAATTTATTATCTTATTTTTAAAACTATAATTTCAGGTTATATATTGGCATTTAATATATTAAAAATGCAAACTATAAAATGTGTGGTAGTTGGTGATGGTGCTGTTGGTAAAACATGTCTTCTTATTTCATATACAACAAATAAATTTCCATCAGAATATGTACCGACTGTTTTTGATAATTATGCGGTAACAGTAATGATTGGTGGCGAACCATATACATTAGGATTATTTGATACTGCTGGTAAGTAATTGTATGGTTAATATCTATTAAAAATTTCCAGACAGGTCATTCATCTAATTTGCATAAAAGTTTTTTATTTGGATTAATGCTATAAAGTTTTCAACCCCACTCTCTCATAATTATTAAGTTCAGAAACATTAGAATAGAGGTTATAGGTTTTTATGTTTCTATTTTACATAACCGATTGATGCGAAAGTGAAATGCATAAAAAGTGGTGTCATCAATAAATTAATTATTTTTCAAATTCATAGATATTTGCGAATACTGTTATTAAAAACTAGGTAGTTAAGGAATTTTTAATAACACGATTATGCATATTAACTCCGATATGGTGTTTCAACCGACTAAATTTTTTACCGATAATGCAAGTATAAATAATACAGTATCAGACAATGGCAAATGCCATGCAAAATTTTTGAACCATGTTCAAAAACTCCAAGTTAAATCCTGGGCTTCTCAAGATGAACGTGTATACGCCCCCAGAAGTACTCGGAATCCAATTCCGACCAAAGACCATCCCAACAATTTCGACGAAAGGAGCAACCCCGTCGGGAAGAAGCAACTCTCATTGGCTAACTGCTTCAAACACTCCTCGTCATGGCTGGTATTGAAAGAAGTCCAGGACCAGCTAAAACATGGTCTTGAACAATATGTAAAAACATCTTAAGAGCAAACACATCTATCTAGTGTAATGCCTGTATGGAATGGTGTCACCTTAAGAACTGCTCAGCTCTTGTAATGAACCAACACATGAACCGACACATAAGTAATGAACCAAAAAGTACATAGCGCCATGTTGTTAATATACCAACTCGAGCTCGAACACAATGCGAATGAACACGCAGCCGGCAAGCCCGATAGATGTGAAAATTATGCATCTAAATTGCAAGTTTCTCACAAACAAGATTGAAGAAATAGTAAACTATATTTGCAATAACAATGTGTCGTATGCATAAAACCTAGTAACTAGGTTTTTTAAGTGTTTGCTAGGTTTATTATGAACAAAAAAACTAGCAAATATTTAGAAAACCTAGTTACAAGGTTTTATAGATACGACCCAATATTCTAGTCACGGTTCTTCAAAAAACCAAATTAAGTGTTAGATTTAAGATTAGTGGTAATATCTATGATTATAAAATTATTAGACTGGATTGGGAATAGGACAACTGGGTATTAAAATAAAATCCGGAAACACGGAGATAGCTCTAGTCAATATCTTTGTTCCACCAGTAAGCAAATCAACTGTGATACAGGTTATGAATCGTCCATCGAACATTTATTTTATACAAAAGACTTCCTCGGCGATGTGAATGCACACCACGATCTATGGCACTCACACCTGAACATTGATTCACAAGCGAAAACATTTCTGATCAAATAAATGGTTCCAATTTTGGAGCTCTCAACGAGCCACAGCCAACAAGGTTAACAAATAACTCATGCTCTTCTCCAAATGTCTCCCTTGCCAGCAAAACTAATGCCAATTGTAGTATAGAGAACCGAAATTGCATTGGAACCAGATCACGCACCCCAATCACCTTAAACCGTTTCATAAATCAAATAAAACCGAGAAGAAGATAAATTAATACATAGATTAATTTTAACAAAGCAGACTGGGAAATTTTTACTGAAATTGAATTCAGTAAACAATTTTTACCACTCTGGGAAATAAAATTCAGAGAAATTTTTAATAAAGCTAGAGTGGGCTACATCCCAGCTAGTAGAATTCAATAGGTTAAACTAAACTTTCATGTGGAATATACGGCATATACGTTTGCCACACAAAGAAATGACATACGCAAGGCAAGGCTCACCCAGCTGATTCCAGAATTCCGGACCTGAATAAACAAATTAAAACTTGGTAAGTGTAACAGAACAGTGAACACCAACGAAAGAAATGGAAAGAATTAGTGAGCAAATTAAGCTTTGGTACAAGTAAAATTTTTTGGAAGGTCATTAAGGGCTTAACTCATCCTCAACCTCAAAACAATTTTTTTTTTTTTTTTTTTTTTAATAAAATGTGTTGTGTGATAGGGTTTAGAATATGTGTCACAACAACACAAATACCTTTTAAGACCTAGGTCTAGACCTGGGTCCCACAACAACTGGCGTTCTGAGGTGTAGACTAACGCTTTTTTTAAACATCTGTGGGTCGAAGCCACCTGAGACTAAGTGTTCCGGCAAACCATTCCATTTGTACGCAGTTCGGACAAAGAAGTCTCTCTGCGATCTGCCAGTATGACAGCGCGGGATCTTTACCGTTTCACTGGTTGCGGCAGCCGATTGCCGAGTGGAACGGGGGTAAGAATAAGTTTGAGGCATGATGCCGCTGATTTCATCTGAGCACTGCTGATGACGATATTTGTAAAAAACAACGAGGTCAGCAACAGTGCGACGATGTTGTAGGGAATCAAGTTTTGATGTCAAAGTTCGATCACCTACAATTCGTATAGCTCGCTTTTGAACAGAGTCCAAGAGGGCCAAGATGGAAACAGAGGCAGCACCCCAAACTTGACAGCAGTACTCCATACAGGGACGAATATAGGACTTATAAACGATCTCCTTCGATGATATGCCAACCGAAACCCACAGGAAATACGGAAACAAATTTAACATATAGTCTACAAAAAAACAGCGTAAACATGAGAAAGAAACCACATCAGTTTTAAAACGTCTGCGTTAACTTAATACAGATAATCCTAGAGGATATCATATTTTCCGAAAAAGAAGTTGAGAATGAAATAAGGAAAATTAAGCCATCAAAAGCTGTAGGAATCGACCGCATCCAAGCCATTATGCTCAAACAGATTGGACCCAAAGGTTTGAAATACCTCACTACTACACTACATCTCTAAATACTCTCCAGATACCAAATATCTGGAAAACTGCTAGAATCAGCCGCATCTTAAAGCTGTGTAACATTCGACCTACTGCTTAAATTCAATTCTCATGCACAACAATGAACCCTAGATTGAAAAACAGAAATAATGCATTGAAAGCACCAGCGGGTTCTTCATGCGGCAAAGATAAACCTATTATAAATTATACTGCACCCATATGGACATCTCAAGTTGCGACACTCAATGGAATAAGCTATAAACAACACAAAACGCAACCTTGCGTACCGGATGTCAGTTGATGGCACACCGAAACACTTGCAAGAGGATTGTAACATATTGCCCGTCCGTGAACTTAATGAAATGCTAACCAAATAATATATATGGGCCTGCCACAAAAAGCAACATTCTTGCAATGACGATACGCTGCCGGTGAAGTCCAACTAGCTCGCAGCACCAGCTCTATCCTAGCGCAACTAAGACCCGGTTGGTCATGCATTCTAAACAACTGCATGAGTAGATTTGATGCTGAAACTAGTGACAATTGTCCTGCATGTGAGGGCACGCCGCACGGTATTGACACTTGTCCTGATAATTCAATTAACCTGACGAAGGAAGATTTATGGTACCGCCCAGAGTCAATAGCAGAGTTCCTGGACATGGAGTCGGAGGATTAGCACCGCACTCGTCTTTACAACAATATTTTAATCCCGGTTTTACGAGTGGTACCATGTATATTGGAGGCATTATAATATTCAATTTGAAATAAATGAGTGATTTCTTTTGATAAAAATATAAAAAAATATAAACACATACAACTTTTATTATCAATATACATGCGATTAGTAATTGCATTTATTCTAAAATTATTTCATAATTTTCTCCGAATTGCAAACAGCTGGAGTATTGTTTTAGCTTTACTATCTTCTAACGGAATTATTTAATGTTATGCTGAGGTGATACATCGTGGATCTTTTATTGTTTTTTTTGTAGACACTCAGTGTTCTATTAGTATAGCATCTAGAGTTTGTACTGTTCGGTTATTTAGTTTTCTGCCTTAGAAAACCATCATTAGATATTGATAATCTATGGTTTACGAAAACTGTTTGGCTCATTAATTAATAATTGGTATTTAGTACGAACGTTCGCTACAAGTCTCTTCTACGTAACCAATTACTACTGCCGTGATTTTTATTCGATTTTTAGTTTTAGTTTTTCCCAGCTTGTCTTGTACTGTGATGCAGTCATATTTCCTTTTGGTTGTAGATAATCTTTGTTTTGTAACATCTTGGTTGAAAAAGAAAACAAGCGGTCGAATTTTACTAAAAAATTTGCAGGAACAAAACAAAAATTTAGTTACCAATAATGCAGATTCCTAGATCATATGACGTTATTTCTGTGTAAATTGATAAAAACCAGATATAGGATTATATAAATAAAGGCTCCGAGCACGAAATAGCATGCCATCCGCAAGGAATAGTCCCTAGCAAAAAATAAAAATGCTAAGCCGACTAAAAAAAATTTTCAGCTTCTGTGAAAAGAGGTTCTTGTACACCTTTAACGAAACCATACGGGAAGTTTTATTTTAACCAAATACAACGGGAAATTTGTAACAAATATCTTGTGGGTTAAAACATCAATCCAAGCCGTACCAAAATCATGTTTCGGACCAGTAAGACCATTCCTGTAGATTTGCGTTAGTAGTTAATGGCACTATGGATTTGGTGGATTGTTGAATGTTCAGCTTTAAATTAAAATTGCCCATTTGCATATATAGTGCAGTAACCAAACGTTTTCGGTTCTGAATTCTTTGAACCTTGACCGATTAACTTGAAATTTGCTGAATAGTTAAGGGATGACTCAAAAATCAAAGGTGACATAGCGATGATTTGCGCTTTTTCCCTGGGGGTAGATGTCACCCCTTCTCAGGGGGGAATTTTTTTCACTCAAAATAACACAAGTAAAAATATTTTAAAACGTTTTTTCCATAGATCGATATTTTTCGAGTTATTCGCAATTAAAAACTTGCAATTTTCGATCAAATAATGTCGAATTCTTTTTGCCAAAAAAATTGCTCTAAACACGCCCATTTTTGATCTAGATCAAGTTTTTTTGACATAACGTATTCTATTTGACAAAAAAAGTGATTTTTTTTTGCCCTAAAAACTTTTGTTTGAATCTAGATTTTTAGCTAGAGCAAGCATAAAATACAATAAAGAATACAAATACATTTAAAAAATCTGTCAAATTTAGTAAACAAACAAAACGCCATTTACTTATTATCTTTTTTAATAGTGAAATAGTTACTTTTTAAATAAAATATTGTTTAAATCGTGTTTTAAATTAAAAGTTAATAATAAACTAATTAAATAAATACAATTAATTACAAAAATATTCAATGACAGTTCACAAATACAACTACAAAACTGGATCATAATTTTGCATGTTCTTTTTATGAAAAAAAAAATCACTTTTTCACTCTGGACAAAAAGAAGAATTCGATCCTGGCGCTTTTGGACTCTGTTCAAAAGCGAGCTATACGAATTGTTGGTGATCGAGATTTAACATTAGGACTTGATTCCCTGCAACATCGTCGCACTGTTGCTGATCTCGTTGTTTTTTATAAATATCGTCACCAGCAGTGCTCGGATGAAACCAGGTCCATAATGCCTCAGACATATGTTTTTCCCCGTCTTACTCGTCAATCGGTGTGTGCGGGCGGTCGTACTGTCGAGATTACTCACTGTCATAGTAATAGAATGCAAAGAGATTTCTTTGTGCGTACATCGTACACATGGAATGCTTTGCCCGAATCAATAGTCTCGAGTGCTTTCAATCCACAAAGATTTAAAAAAAGCGTCCACCTATACCTCAAGACGCATGTTGTTGTGGGACCTACGTCTTAAAAGGTATCTATGTGTTGTTGTGACACATTTTGTAATTCCTACTACACAACACTTCTTATTAAAAAAAAAAAAAAAAAAAAATAAGCATGTTTTTGACGGGTTTTCACACATAACTCAAAAACTTAGTGTTCTGTCAAAAAAGTCAAAATGAACAAAAATCAAGTTTAAAACGAAAAAGAGATTGGTTTTGGTATGATTTTTGTAAGTCCAAAACGAAAGAAGCTTGAAGAGAATTATATTGAAGAGAATTATATTTTTTTAACAACTTGGTTGTTAAAAAAATCATTGGAAGTATTCAACGTTAAAAAATGGAAAACGTTTTCGAAGAAAACTTCTAAAATATTTTTATAATGCTTAGCAATACCTTTTATTTATTTATTTATTTATATGTTTTCATTTAGATCATAGATCTATTATTTGTTTACAAACATTATAATATCCCAAATAAAATTTAAAGAAAAAGTTTAAACTTTAAAGTAATTAAAAAAAAAAATTCAAAAAATTAAATATCTAAAAAATCAAAACAACCAAAAACTAAAACAGAATAAAGAAAGAGAAAAATAAAATAAAATAATCCATAGCAAAAAATAAAATAATCTATATCAAAAAATTTTCTTTGCAGTATATTTTGACTCCTTTCTTAAATTTAGCTAATGCTTGCTCCCCCTTTAGATCATTAGGTAGATCATTAAACATTTTTAATTCCTTATGCATGAGCATGTTTTTTGATTTATCACTTCTCATAAATTCCAAACTAAAATCTAATTTATTTCTTAAATCATAATTGTGGAATATCATTCACATATTTTAGTTTATCTCTCAAATAATTAGGTAATAAACCGTTTTTGATTTTAAACACTAAAATCAACACATTCATATTAATTATCTGCTCCACATTAAGCCAATTTAATTTTTCCAGCATTAAATTTCTATTCGTACGTCTTTTAGCCTTCAATATGGCACGTATTGCTTTATTTTGTAATTTTTGAAGTCTACTTAGATTTTGTTTGTTACATAAAAATAAAATGGATGAGCAATATTCGAAGTATGGTTTTATCAATACATTATAAATATGCACAGCCGTTCTTTTAGAAATATTCTTGCGAATATTTCTCAAAAAATATACTTTTTTTGCAATTTTTTTACAAACGTAGTTCAAATTTTCATCAAAATCTAACTTATTGTCTATTATAACCCCCATGTATTTAATTTTGTTTACAATCTCGATTTTATCATTATAATTGAAAATGTTATCATTAAATTGCCCATTTACACACATACATTTAGTTTTATCTGTATTGAGTTTCAATTTGTTCATTTTAAACCACAGATCCAGATTCTTCAAGTCCCCACTTCAAAAGTCAAGTCCCCACTTCACCTTCAAAATAAGTACTAGTTTAATTCGTGTCCTTTAAAACTAAGCGAGCTACGATACAAAAACGGTGAGCAACTCGAATTTAAAAAATAAAAATCAGCGATAAAATCTCAGCTATTCCCAACAAAATCCATATTCTTCGTTATCCTTTTACAGATAGCTGTATTTTAATATTAGTCATGAGATCCAGAAGTTTAGCTGCATTAGAATAGGTAGTTTTTGAAAAAAGTATGATGATAATGACGTTTTTCAAATTTCTTAAAAACGTACCTTCTCTTCAAAATAACTCTAAAACTAAATAAGATACGTAACAAGTACTACGCACGAAAATTTTTGTTTTTTTTAACAAAAAATTTGGTTATATTTTGTTTTCATGTGGGATAAAAAATACCAAAGATGTAACTGTTTAAAGTTTGCATTATAGTGACCACCAGCACCACCCAACTACAGATGTAAAAGTAATATTACCCATGGCAACATTACCGGTAAAATTGGTAATATTACGTAATATTACTTAGGCTTGGTAAAATTGCAACACAATCTGAATATTCTTCATAAATAAAAATTAAAGTTTTTGCTTTTTTGTTGACATCCCGTACTGCAATTGAAAATAGCGTGCCCACTGTTGTAAGAGTGTCTCAGCTGATCGATCGATTTGCAGCTGAACACCCATATGTGTAGGTAATTTAATGTCTCTACGTGTTGCTACAAAGTAGAGTACTTTCGGCAAACATTTATTTTGTCTACTGTTGTCGATCGGTGGGTTGGAATGCGTAGTTTTTTCATATGGTAGCAATGACACAGCTATTTCGGATGAGGCAAAAGCTAATTCGATGTCATTTCGGGATCAAGTTGCTGCCATGAAGAAGTTTTCTCCTACTGTTATTGACAGTTTGTTGATTAACCGCATTAATCACCCTCAAACGTCACTCGTGTGGTAATTTTAATGCAGCAGCAACAAAACCGCAACGCAACGAACCATTATCACTGCATCGTTGTAAATTTTGCGGCGAAACGCACGTTCATATTTAAATTTTCCTTGCGTTTTTGAAGGCAAATGCCTTCAGCCATATTTTTCCCATAAACAAAAAAGAAACAATGCATGACTTAGATTTTGATGTGACGTGTTGCATGCGTAATTAATACATTTATCTCAGTGTCGGCCGTGGCAAATGTAGTACGCTAAAAGTGACATATATAACGCATATGAACCGGGTTCATTGTCTAACTAGATGTGATGAAAGGAGCTTGATTGGGATGCATTGCGTACAGCATAAATAAATCAAGTTTAATTGAAAATGCTTGGTTATCTGCCAATTTGCTGTTTACATTGGAACTATTGAAATGCATTTCTACTTCTATTTGATGTGTAATACGTAAACATTTTAGAATACGGCAGTGTTTTGAAAAATGAACAATTTTGCACCATGCACAACTGTGAAGAAAGAAGCTATCGTTGAAGCCAGTGTGCTCAGGATTTGTTGCATTTTTGCTGGTGTGAAAAAAGCAGACATTCTGTTTTATAGATGTCCTGCTAAAAGAACAAGAGCTGAACTTCGTTCATGTATGGATATGGGCTATGGCATAAAAGAGTTTTCCATTGTTGCATATTATGTATCTTTCTCTCTATAATACTAAGCGAGTGAGGATATTTACACTCCCTCCATTTAATAATATATTGGATTTGCATTTTATGTTTTTATAAACTAGAAATGATTGTGATAGTCATCAATTTTGGATTAAATGAAATTGCAACTATATATTTAAATGTATTGAAAGTTTTATATTTTACCAATATTACCAATTTTACCAATCCTACCGGTAATTTTACGGTAAAATTACCATAAATTTATTTTACCGGTAAATTTACATCTATACACCCAACCCGAAACTCTCAAGCCGCATCCATTCAAAGATGAAAGGTTTAAACAAGTTGGAATGAATACAATATTATGACTTTTGAAAGAACCTATATATTGGTTTTTTAATGAACGGTGTAACTTTAAAATTGAGAGTGGTATGTTACAAAAACCACTTGCATTTTTTAGATGCAAAAACAATGTTTTTTTCGACATCATTTTTTGTGAGGGTGTGTCAGTGTTTGTGTGCGTGTATACACACACAAATCTATTTGAAATAGTGCGTGACTGTATAGTCAGCATATTTTCGAAATCAAAGCAGGAAGTACGTGATGTGCACCAGAAGAGTTACTTAAAATAATATTTTGTAACTGTAAAAACTCTTGTGGTTGCCGAAGACTCTGATTATTTTGTAACTCAACATGTGAGACATGCTGTTGTGACAACTGTCAGAATTGTCCTCCAACTGACCCATCGGAAGGAAATGATAGTGATTGTAGTGATGATTATGATGATTAAATTTTCTAAAAAACCGTGTTTTAGAAAACCGCGGTTTTGTTTAAAAAAAAAAAAGTTCAGCTTTACTTCATTGCCATGGTGCTATAAGGAAATATAGTACTAAATATATTGTAAACTACCTTTGAAAAATTTAAAACGTATTTACGAGTTATTATTATTAATTCGGATTAATTTAAAAAAAATTAATTTATTATTTAACGAATAATAGCTTAGCCGAGTTCTAACTTTTCGACTAAAATTGAATACAACAGAAAATATGTGTTATAATGGTTTTCCATATTATTCACTGTTTGTGTGCTTTTGTCACTTTTAAATTAAAATTAAAATAAACAGTAAAAAGTATATTTTAAATATTGCATTTTAACAGAAAATACCCGCTAAGGTTCAGATGATGTTGGGCAAATCATTAGTATTGCCTCATACAGCTACTGCAAAATTATAGTTCTTTAACTAGTTTTTTTTAAATAATAACAATTCTTTTCAAAGCGCCAATCACATAAATCCTCAATTAATTTGAAATTTATTGCAGTAAGCAGATGTGTTCAAATGTCTCAAAGTCCTCTATTGGTTTTTACGTAAGCGTAACAAATTTTTGTAGCATTAGGTACATTGAACTGCATCGATGTCTCACATCCAAATTCAAACTACCTTCATTACCAATTTCTGTACGCACGTTTCGTTGTAAGATATTATTTCAGATTGTAAATCATTTAAAATATTTTACTATAGCATGCACGCGTTATCTAAAATTTCTTCTATTGTATTATTTTTTCTTTCTAAAATTGTTTCATCACTGATATCTTCCAAAAAAGAAAAGTATTCGCCGTTAGTGGCAGTAGTAATTAAAATATTAATAAAGGTAACATTTTTTTGTTTTACGAAGAAATTTTCAAAACCGCAAAACTTCGGTTTGGTAAGTCTGTTTTCGGTTACGGTTTATTTGTTTCAAAACCTTCCGTTTTAGGTTTTGGTTAACCAAACCGTGAAACTCTACTAGTGATGTATAGCTTTAAAACAAATGTTCTTTTCTCATAATAATATTTTTATAATATTATCTTTTACTTATTTTATTTGTCTAAGTCATAGGGGTGGTTTTTAAGAGGTGAAAAGTTGGAGTACATATTAAATTATGTTCGAGAACATAAAAGAAGATTTATTCTACACAACTAAATAAGAACGGAATCGAAAGAATGAGTAAACCTACATTTTTTCTATATTTTCACGTAGGGGTAGTTTTCACCAGTTCTTAAACATAAAAAGCGCAAGTCAGGCTTATGTCACCTTTGAAGTTAAGAATAAGATGAGCTTAATTCCCAATTTTCATGAAAATCGATGGAGGCTCAAAGAATTCAGAAGTATTGGTCTATTGGTCTTTCATGTTCAGTTACTGTACTAATATGTTAATATCTGCAATAAACTCCAACACTCTAGCTTTTATTACGGATTCAAGTATTTTGCTCATAGACAATAATAGACTTACAGGTCGATAACTATTGACTAACGGAGGATATTTTCCTGTTTTCAGCAGAGGTAATATTTTCGCTACCTTTTCGAAAGTTGAAGTCATTAGAACGGGGACACTAAGCAACAAATATTTTTAACGGAAAGATGTTAAGTTTATCAATTGAAATGCCGAGGGTTTCGATATATTGCAAATAAAAGTCAACGAGCAAAGAATATTTGATAAAAGATTTGACTAATATGGCAACACCACCTTTTCGTTAGTATAATTTATCATTTCCGTAGATTTTAGCTTGGAATAAAAAATGAAGAGGCTTTATAGATGTTTCTGTAGAAGCATTTCATCGATAGCATTATCCTCTAAGAATTGTATTAGTTCATATTTTTTGTTCTTACAGCTATTAGAGTTCCATGTTGATATTTTAAGAGTTTTAATAGCACTAGCTTGTATTTTTTCTTCCCTAGACACTGTTTTAATTTAGTCATAAATTCCGAATAAATTGAAAAAATATAGTGTCCATCAACCAGGCATGGAATTCAGAAAAGTCAAGGGCTGGAAAAATTTTATTTTAACAATAAAATTTTATAAAAATTAATTTTCATATTTACTCCTTTATAGTTCAGTATATAAAATATTTTTACAAACGACACAATTATAATACAATCTATCACTTAATGTAAGTTATTCTGTTGTTCTATATAATATTTGTGCGGACTTTTTATATGATTTAGAAGTTTTACGATTTTCTTCTCCCGTTTTCGTAGTTTACTAATGAACTAATGTTATCCTTATACATAGTTGCAATTTATTAAAAAAATGTATCCCTCCGTTCTATACAAAATGTCTCGGTATCCACTGAATTCCATTTTTAAGGTTCTGTTTTTTATAACGAAACCTATTGGTGAGAGTTAAACGAATTTTTCACATTATATCGATTATCTCGTAAACTATAAACGCTATGGACCAAAAAATTGAGGTGCGTATAAAACTAACCTGTCCACATAAGATGACGGATACAGATAAAACTAAAGTTGTTTTCGTTTGGTTTACAGGGTACGATCAACGATGTGAGACATTTGAGAAAATACATTTTTTTTATAGATTCAAGTAGAGTTTCATATGAAAGGGCTTCATTTCAGTATTCCTTAAAAATTTGTTCTGGAATTTTACACCTTACCATATTTTGTATAATTTTGAATAATGACTTTAACTGACCGAAAATCTTCAAATGTACTGGAAATATTAGAAAAATTAGTAAGTTTTCAATAAAAAAAATATTGCGACGCTGATGCATAGGCTGACTTCACCACAGCTCTGGAAACATAGTGTTCTGGATATATAATGAGCTAATATCCATAAAATACTTTAATTAAAAGCTAACCAATATTATGGACTTCGTAGTTCTAATAATAAAAATATTAAAGCAGGCAGTAGTATTCCAACAAACATAAATTCTGTTGTACGAAAAAAAGTAAAAAAAATTTTATCGGAAGTGACAAAGCGGAAGTTAGGATGCAGAACTGTTGTAAACTTTACTAAATGGGTATGTACCAAATTTCATCCAACTCGATTATTAGGTACAGAAGTTATTGAGCTTCCAAAATAACAGGTGCTTGGAGGACCCCCCACCACTTTGTTCACTATCGCTAAAAAAACTAATCAGTTCCTTGCCATACATATTTGCATCTTTTTGCAAAGTGTAATCAAAATTACTTAACGAACGAATGTTGTATGTTTCCAACAAACATTGAAACAATAAACAGGTGTTCGAGGGGACCCCACCACTTATCCCAATATTGTCCAAAAACTAGTCAATTCTTTGTCAATAAAGTCTTTATCTTTTTTCAAAGTGCCATTAAAATTGATTAATGAATGAAATCTGTATGCTCCCAACAAACTTTAAAAACCAAGTGTAAAAAGTCAGCAGTTGTATGGTAGATCCCCCGCCACTTTGATCAATGTGTCCCAAAAGATGATAATTATCTTCTTATACTAATTGAAATTTTTCCATAAGTTTTATCATAATCACTTCATTATTGTAGGCTGTAGTGTGCATAAAGATACTGAAAAAACTGCCAACAAGTAAAAAAAATTTTTTTTTACCGGAAGCAAAACACCGGAAGTTGGGATGCAGAATTTTTGTAAATCATACTAAATGCTTATGTACAAAGTTTCATCCAATTCGATTATCAGGTACAGATGTTATTGAGCTTTCAAAAAAACAGGTGCTCCAGGGCCCCCCACCACTTTGTTCACTTTCGCTCAAAAACTAATCAGTTCTTTGCCATACATGTTTGCATCTTTTTCCAAAGTGTCATCAAAATTCGTTCACGAACGAATGCTGTGTGCTCCCAACAAACATTGAAAAAAGTGTGACACATTAAACAGGTGTTCGGGAGGACCCCCACCACTTATTCCAATATTATCCAAAAACTAATCAGTTCTTTGTTACTTAAGTCTCCATCATTTGCCAAAGTGTCATTAAAATTGAATAATGAATGAAGCCTGTATGCTCCCAACAAACTTAAAAAACAAAGTGTGAAAAGTCAGCATTTGTATGGTAGACCCCCCACCACTTTGATCAATGTGTCCCAAAACATGATAATTATCTTTTCACACTAATTGGAACCCTATTCCATAAGTTTCATCATAATCACTTCATTATTGTAGGCTGTAGTGTGCATAAAGACACTGAAAAAACTTCAAAAAAGTACAAAAAAATTTTTTTTACCGGAAGTGAAAAACCGGAAGTTGGGATGCAGAACTATTTTAAACCGTACTACATACTCATGTACCAAGTTTCATCCAATTCGCTTATCACGTACAGAAGTTATAGAGCTTTCAAAAAAACAGGTGCTCCAGGGACCCCCCACCACTTTGTTCACTTTCGCTCAAAAACTAATCAGTTCTTTGCCATACATGTTTGCATCTTTTTCCAAAGTGTCATCAAAATTCGTTCACGAACGAATGCTGTGTGCTCCCAACAAACATTGAAAAAAGTGTGACACATTAAACAGGTGTTCGGGAGGACCCCCATCACTTATTCCAATATTATCCAAAAACTAATCAGTTCTTTGTTACTTAAGTCTCCATCATTTGCCAAAGTTTCATTAAAATTGAATAATGAATGAAGTCTGTATGCTCCCAACAAACTTAAAAAACAAAGTGTGAAAAGTCAGCATTTGTATGGTAGACCCCCCACCACTTTGATCAATGTGTCCCAAAACATGATAATTATCTTTTCACACTAATTGGAACCCTATTCCATAAGTTTCATCATAATCACTTCATTATTGTAGGCTGTAGTGTGCATAAAGACACTGAAAAAACTTCAAAAAAGTACAAAAAAATTTTTTTTTACCGGAAGTGAAAAACCGGAAGTTGGGATGCAGAACTATTTTAAACCGTACTACATACTCATGTACCAAGTTTCATCCAATTCGCTTATCACGTACAGAAGTTATAGAGCTTTCAAAAAAACAGGTGCTCCAGGGACCCCCCACCACTTTGTTCACTATCGCTCAAAAACTAATCAGTTCTTTGTCATACGTGTTTGCATCTTTTTCCAAAGTGTCATCAAAATTCATTCACGAATGAATGTTTTATGCTCCCAACAAACATAAAAACTTTGTGGAAAAAACCACCTGTTGTATGGTGGACCCCCCAACCCTTTATCCAATGTGCTCCAAAAGCTGATAAAATCTTTCTCATGTTATTTAAAAGCTTTTCGCAACGTTTCATTAAAATCGATCGGTAATTGTAGGCTATAGTAGGGATAAACACCTGAAAAAAAAACTTTTTAACCGGAAGTGACAAACCGGAAGTTGGTATGCAGAAATATTGGAAACAGTATTAAAACCTTATATACTAAGTTTCAATAAGATCATAGCTCGAGATCAGAAGTTATTCAAGATTTAAACTTAGAGGTGTTCGGGAGACCCCCCGCCATTTTGTCCAAATTTAAAATGAATCCAGATCTTCTATTTTCAAGTGAACCTGTATCATTTGCCTAAGTTTCATGAAGATCCTATGCAGAAAACTCACCCACCCACCCACCCACCCACACACAGACGTACACCAAAATTTTTATTGGCTATTTGGATAGAGGATGGTCCAAAACAAAAGAAAAAACAAAATTTGGGGTATGTAAGATTTTTTTTTTTCACGATAGATTGCATTACTTCACACAATTTAAAATTGTGGTGAAGTAAATATATAAAAGTGTCACATACTGATAATTATATTTATTAAAGAGGTGGACATTAGGGTTTTTCAAACGAGATCCCGGGATCCCGGGGGTAAATTTTCATCCCGTTTTCCCGGGATTTCATCTCGGGTATCCCGCAAATTTTTATTAACATTTTTTTGTACTTTTTTCAAAGATATTAAAAGTTTTTTCACTCGAAAATCGAGTAGTTTTTAATTCTTTTGCCCTCTGTAGTAATTAATTTCGTTCAAAATTGGGGAAATATTTTTTTGACACATATGTTATCATGGTTTTTTGTATGGTTTTTTTGACACATATAAACACAACAAATTAAAACCAATCAAACTTAAAATAGGTAGATTTTTCTGAGAAATCTACCTAAAACTTGCGCTTCATTTCTCTTAATTTATGTTTAATGGTTCTCTTGGACGGATGGTTCACGAAAATTCGGAGAAAATTGAGTGATGGCGCCATTGACAACCTAGTTTTTTGAAAAATTGTTTAAAAATTAGTATTATGAATTTATTTTTGTTTTGTTTTTATGTATTCTTTTTTATTTAATTTTTAAAATCTTACTAATTAAAAATAATGCAAATCTAAAAATCAATAGCGCATTTTTTGTGCTGTTTTAATTTTGCACATTTTTCTACCACCCAATTAGAAAAATCTAGCTTTTTAGCGTTTCCCGGGAATTTAATATTTGTTGTCCCGGCTTCCCGGGATTTGAATTTCTACGGGAAATGAGAAACCCTAGTAGGCATGAGAAGGGGTAAAAACACTATTTAAAACGTGGTCTAGTGGGATGTCATATGAAAGAGCAATTTAAAAAACATTGCAATTTCTTTTAAAATTTTGCAGTGCACAGTTTTTGAGTTATTGTCCAAAAAGTGCGACTTTCAGACCGCCCATTGTTTTGAAAAAACCAAAGTATGTATTGAATTCTCGAACCAAAAGTGAAATCTTAATCCCACTTTTTTGTTTTAGGACCTACTGATTTAAAGAAATCTTGTTAGTTGGGATTGGTATGTGAGACCAAAAACTAGATTATTGCATTATAACTTTGTCAAAAAGTTATTGTAAAGTGTGTCAAAAGAATGATTTTAATTTATTTTTTTACCCAATTTTTGTGAAGAAAAAATAAAATTAGTTATTTCTAATGACATGAAATGTGATGCACATAAAATTGGACATGGAAATTTTAGATTTTATTATAATTTTTGGAAGATTTTTGGAAGTATGAAAAAAGTTTGTATTTTTTATTTTGTTATAATTTTTGCGATATTTTTGTGAAGAGAAAATAAAATTAATTATTTGTATGATATGAAATGTTTATGATATTGAAATTATTTATTTAAATTATTTTGTTAGTTTGTTTGTATATTTTTCTGAAAAACCTATTAGTAAATATTTTTTAAAAAGTTTATGATACACTTGATAATGCCACAATTTGGCGAAATATTGTGTTAACAATAAAAAAATTAAAAAAAAATTAAATTAAATTAATTAAAAAAATAAAAATTAAAAAATAAAATAAAAACAGGTTGAGAAAAAGTGCGTTTTTAATTTTAAATTTAAAATCTTAGATATGAAGTGTGTTGAACATGAAATTGGACATGGAAATTTTAGATTTTATTTTATTATAATTTTTGGAATTTTGAAAAAAGTTTGTATTTTTGTTATAATTTTTGCGATATTTTTAGAATTTTGAAAAAAAGTTTATATTTTTATTTTGTTATAGTTTTTGCAATACAAGTAGTTTTAGAATTTTTAAAAAAGTTACTTCGGTCTGAATTTGAATTTGTGGAACATTTTTAGAATTGAAAAAGTTTAAATTTTTGATTTTATTATAATTTTTGGAATTATGAAAAAAGTTTGTTCTTTTGATTTTGTTATAATTTTTGCAATATTTTGAGTATTTTGGAAAAAGTTTGATTTTTGGAATATTTTTAAAATTTTGAAAAAAGTTTCAATTTTTGATTTTGTTATAATTTTTGAAATATTTTTAGAATTTTGAAAAAAGTTTGTATATTTGATTTTTTTATAATTTTTGCAATACTTTAAAATATTTTGAATATATTTAAATTTTTGATTTTGTAATAATTTCTGGAAAATTTTTAGAATTTTGAAAAAAAGTTTATAGTTTTGATTTTGTTATAATTTTTGAAATATTTTTGGATTTCTGAAAGAAATCTGAATTTTTGATTTTGTAAAATTTTTCGAAACGCTAAATGAAGACGTTTTTGAGTAGTTTGCTGAGTGCATCATCTTTTCACTAAATTATGTTAATATATGATCTGTTATAATTTTCCGGCAACGAATTGATGTTTCGTGTTAGTTTTGTTATAAATTTCTAACCATAGATAAAATATTTGTACTTTTACAAAGCGTTTTATGTTTGATATACATCGCTGCCGATAACTAAAAACAATGTCCTCATAAAAGTTTTGTGCCGAAAACTATGTCAAAATCCATAACCAAAACCGATGTCTTGATATCTCAGAGCTGTGAGATTTCAGCCCCTTCATATTTTTACTTTTGAAGGTAGGGGACGAATGATTTGTGGAGTGTAACAGTGGTTTCCAACAGCTCTTTGATATAGAGTGAACTGAATCTAGATTGGGGATAACAAACAGATCCTTAGGTGCACCAGCGTTCGTTAATTTAGACTCAAAAGAAAATACATAGTACTTTGAAAAGTTGCAGTTTGCCAATATTCTATAAATACATTTTGTTGCGTATTCTTCTAAGGAGGTCAAATCAATACCCACCCCTTCGCTGTTCATATAACTAAATCTAGAATAGTGGAATTTCATCGTGACTTTCAAGAGTTTCGCTTCTTTGGATTTCATTTTGGGGTTTTTATGACAATTTTTATTCCCAGATTAAGGTCAATTTTCATATATTCGTTAAAACAAACAGCTCCTGGTGGTGATTTCGTTGTGCTCCTCTATTAAAAATAATCTGGCCCTGATTTGTTTGTCTGGATAGTTTAAGGCGTTACATGCGAAAACGTAGCTTCCCCACATTTGGTGTGCGTGGTCAATTGTTTTCTAAAATTTATGACATTATTGTCTTGCATATTAAACATATAGGTATAACAGATTTCTACGCCTATATTTCGTTAGGTTTGGTCCCTTGAAATAAATGGAAAATTTTTTTACACTTATTACAATCTTTTTGAAGGTTGATCTTAAATATGTTCACATAGTATAGGTTGAAATTTACCAGAATGGCAAATTCAAGGTTAATATAGTTGACCACCTACAATCATAATAGTATAGCCGTGGTAAGCACAAAGCCGTATCTTACTTTTTTGTCAAAAATGAGTTATGCATCTAAGATGATATAATAACAGTCGATGGACATTTTTATCATATAATTCCCGCAGGAGGGATCGATTTTGATCGATTATGATCAATGTTGATCTACGGGTCTGACTACCCTGCGTACTCCAGTCCCTGCCATTGACATATGAGTTAGCGTGAGATATCACATACCACTGGCAATGGCAGGAGATGTCATTAGCCAAGATGATATCTTAGGGTGCTGGCGGACGAACTTTAATTAGTCAACGGCAGCACTTCCAGTCTTAGCTGGGCAGCGTTCCGTAGCGGTACCGCTCATTAGCTCTTCCGAGGAATCGAACCAACACGTAGTTATGTGTGGGCTTTGTGCCTCGATTAAGGTGGTGGGCGGTGCGTCTGGGGTGCGCTGCATCAGCTGGATTATTGGCATTTAGTTTTGTTTTGTTTTCTGCAAATTTCTCACAATTTGTTTTTCACTTATTATTTTGTTATTATTTCTTCATCTTATCATGAAATATTGGCATATGTCATATTTTGTAGTATGATAGGATTTTTTACTTAGTTATGCATTTTAAAATAAAACACAAAAAAATAAAATAAACATTTTGATATATATATGGCAGTACAACCGAAAAAAAATAAGTCTGCAAGTGGTAAAGCAAATTTGCGCAATCCACCCGCCCATAAAGCGGCATGTCCACGGAATTTGCAGGGACAAAACATATATGAATCAATAAAAAATTTTAAAATACATATTCAAAACATCTGCGGATTGAACGCTAACCATGACCACGTGCAACATCATCTTGAGCACGACAAACCGAACATTCTATTCCTTACAGAAACACAAGTTTCTGAAAATTTTCTCTTTATAGAATCGCTTAATTCCAAATATAGGCTCGAATCAGCTTTCAAACTCCATCAGGGCGTATGCGCATTCATTCATGAGAGTGTTGCGTACACGCGCTTTCCAAATTTTGAACTACACGGTGACGGCTTCAATACAATGGTTTTAAAGATTTGTCTTCCAGAAATGACTTTTTTTACAATAGCTTTATACCGGTCCCCCAACAAACGTAACCCAAACTTTTTTAATATACTGACAAAAATTATGGACGAGATTAGAGCAAAGTCCCCTAATTGTGAAGTTATCGTTACCGGTGACTTCAACGTCCACAACAAATCATGGTTGGAATTCTCCAAATCGACCGACGATGTTGACAATAGTGGAAAACTGGCAGAAATTTTTGCCGCGTCTCAGGGCCTATTCCAAATTGTTAAAAGCCCGACTTTCACTCCCCGTAATGGCGGTGATAATAGTTTTCTACTAGATCTCTATCTTACCACAATGCCAGATATTACGAGTGTCGATGTTGCGAAAGGTAGTATTGGAAATTCTGATCATTATTTAATCTCATCAGTTATCAAAACTGATTTACTTAAAACTACAGCTCCCAAACCCCGTAAAATATTTCACTACTCAAAAATGGATAAGAGTGGTCTTCAAAATTTTTTCCATGGTTTCCCTTTCGACCGTCATTGTTTTTACACTGACAATGTAAATGTTTCTGCTCAAAACTTTACAGAAACCATCCAATTTGCTATCAATAAATTTGTCCCTTTCTCCATAGTAAAACCCAAACAAAAATACTTGTATTCGAAAGCTGCCAAAACGGCACTTAGAAACAAACGTAGATCATTTAATATTTGGATTCATAACAAAACTCCCACTAATCGATCCCAATATCTAAAGGCCAACAAAATATCTAATCAGATTATCTCAAACGAAAAGTCCGAAATTGACAGAGCGAAAGCCTCAAAACTTACGTCTATGTCTGTTTCTGACAAGAGTTTCTACAGTGCCATTAATTCTTTAAATTCTGGTACAAAATTTTCTATTCCCCCTATTATTGATGGTGATTTAATCGTCAATGATCCCGCAAGAAAAGCTAACTTGTTCGCTGAACGCTTTGCTCTGAACTCCACTGTTTTGGAAACTCCTAAAGAAATACCCCAAATCCAGTCTTCAGGAGTTAATATGAATGAACTTCACTTCAAACCCAAAATAGTCGCTAAACTTTTAAAGGGGTTAAACATCAACAAAGCCTCAGGAATGGACAATATTCCACCCATTATTTTAAAAACCTTTTCCAAAGAACTTGCACCAACTATAACTAAAATATTCTACCAATCCTACAAATCTGGTATATTTCCCTCATGCTGGAAGTTGGCAAATGTCCAGCCCGTCCCCAAAAAGGGACCAAAATCCGATATCTCAAATTATAGGCCAATAGCTTTACTATCAGTCCTATCCAAAGTCTATGAGCATTATATTAATACACATATTTCAAAATTTCTGGAAGAAAATCATTTAATATCCGACAGCCAATACGGTTTTCGAAACAAAAGATCAACTACCGATCTATTAAACTATGTAGCGCATTGTTGAAACAGCATACTTGATAAAGGTGGTGAAACATACGTTATCGCTTTAGACATCTCCAAGGCATTCGATCGAGTCTGGCATGCCAACTTAATCAACAAGCTCGTTGCGTCCGGTTTTCATCCCAATGTTGTGAAGCTGATTCAAAATTTTCTATCCGACCGATACATTTCGGTAACCTTAGACGGATATTCTTCTGAGTCTAAACTAATTAACGCTGGTGTACCCCAAGGCTCAGTATTGTCCCCAACCCTATTTTTGATTTATATCAACGAATTGTTGAAAATCACCAGCAACCCAATAAATAGTTTTGCAGATGATAGTACTCTGCACAAGTCGTTCGAGCCCCTTCCTTCAAAAGGTAAAATGCACGAACGAATTAATCCTGCCCGGAGAGACGCTGCCATAAACGTGAACAAAGACCTGAATAAAGTCGCCGACTGGGGTGACCAAAACCTTGTCAATTTCAACTCCACCAAAACACAGCTGTTGATTGTTTCCAGATTAAAGACCGAGTTCCCCAAAGATATTTTATTTAGTATGTGTGATGAACCAATAGGTGAATGTAAAAACATTCGTTTATTGGGTGTCACAGTTTCAAATGACCTACTCTGGAACGATCATGTAATGGCGATGGCAAAAAGCGCGTCTAAAAAACTCGGCCTCCTAAATAGATGCAAAAAATTTTTCACTCCATACCAATTGCTCCATGTTTATAAGTCCTATATTCGTCCCTGTATGGAGTACTGCTGTCAAGTTTGGGGTGCTACCTCTGTTTCCATCTTGGCCCTCTTGGACTCTGTTCAAAAGCGAGCTATACGAATTGTAGGTGATCGAACTTTGACATCAAAACTTGATTCCCTACAACATCGTCGCACTGTTGCTGACCTCGTTGTTTTTTACAAATATCGTCATCAGCAGTGCTCAGATGAAATCAGCGGCATCATGCCTCAAACTTATTCTTACCCCCGTTCCACTCGGCAATCGGCTGCCGCAACCAGTGAAACGGTAAAGATCCCGCGCTGTCATACTGGCAGATCGCAGAGAGACTTCTTTGTCCGAACTGCGTACAAATGGAATAGTTTGCCGGAACACTTAGTCTCAGGTGGCTTCAACCCACAGATGTTTAAAAAAAGCGTTAATCTACACCTCAGAACGCCAGTTGTTGTGGGACCCAGGTCTAGACCTAGGTCTTAAAAGGTATTTATGTGTTGTTGTGACACATATTCTAAACCCTATTACACAACACATTTTCTTAAAAAAAAAAAAAAAAAAATAATTAAACCATTTAATTAATTTTTTCATTCAAAAATTACTCTTTTAAATATACCGTATCTTCTTTAAAAGTATATCAAATTTACTATTTAATTATCCAATAATTAATATTGTACGACATTAACAAATAATATAACATTCTATCTCTCTGATTCAAACCAAAATTTGAAATTTGTTTGACTCAAAATATAATTTTGAATACATAGTTTAACTGTGAAACTTGAAAATTAAAAAGAGTTAATATCTCGAAATGTCAAAAATTCAAGATACGGCCTTTGTGCTTAGCACGGCAGTATAACAAGGTAAGGAAATTTGTGGATTTTACCAAAGCAGTTTAATAATGAACTTAACAGTCTACATACTTGTTCATGAAAAATCATGACCTTTTTTAAAAAAAAAAAACTATGGCAACTAAAAAGTCACGTTCTGTGTCCTGTGAAGCATCAAAAACAATATGTTTAACAACAAGACCTGCTATAGTTTTTTGTCTATTTTATCTATTACTCGAGAACTAGTGTAAATCAAACAAAACATAAAATAGCAGGATTTTGTATTATGTTGATTTGTTATATTTAACTTTGCAAAAATAAATACATCAAAATAACAAATTGCATCACGGGTATATGTCCACAAGTGGTATTATTTTAACAATTCAATCAAATTTCTGGTTGAGTTTCACTTGAACTTTTTAGATGGACAATCAGGGCGTACCGTATTTTTCCAAGTAACAGTTGTATTGTCTAACTTTTGATTAATCGAAAACCGGAGCGTTATTGTCTATTATAGGTGTAATGAAAAATACTTTGATCTGACTTGAGATCAGAGCCAGGTTCTTAGAGTACAAATGCAGTAGCTTAAACTATTAGACTACTTAACACTAGTGGTGTGTCGGTCGTGAACGACCGAAGTTAATTGAACGGATCACAGTGAACCTCGACCGATCGTTCAGTAATAAAAGAAACATCGTTCGTCGGTCACTAACTTTTTATGTACTATTGACATTTTTTTATGTGCAATGAACGTCTTTTAGTATATAATATAATGGCAGCAGTGTTAGTTAACATCATGCAAACTTTTTCGAAATCCATATTTAAATTAAAAACGTAGTTTTGGATTTGAACATGATTTCAATGATACACCTCAAATAAACCTTCAATAAAAAGTAATAATGCTCCTCCAATATCACTTCATCTTCAAATTTTCATAACAATCAAATTTTGATTCCGATCAAATCATTGTGGTATGCGAATTTGTTTCTCTCCCCTCAAAGATTTATTCATTATAGTCATTTTCATTTCATTCAAAAAATGAAGTATCTTACTAATCGGGCAGATTTTCATAACAACATAAAAAAACCAAAACACATTTAAAAATTATAAAAAATATACGCACTTCATCTACCAATGAAAAGAAAAAATTTTCAAACCTTTATATGAAAATAACACTAACAATAACACAAAACTAATAACCAATCCAATCCAATGAAACAAAACCAAACTAACAATACCATATACATTACACATTTATTAAAATCATAAATACATGCAACATGCAAGTTTCATTTTCGACGATCGATTAAAACAAATAACATACATACAAAACGATTAGTTCAAAAAAATACTCTAACGAAAAATTTATCATAAAGAACAAAAAACTCGGAACGGCTCGAATTTACTAATAAACAAAACAACACGCCTACCTAAATGACCTACGTACCTATGTAAAAAATGACCTATGTAAAAAATCATTTGTTTGCAGTTTGTTCATATATATATATGTATTTAAATTGTTTTTATTATTATTGTTAATTTTTGTTAGTGGAATAGTATTATAGAATTAATTTCATTTAAGTTTGTTGTAATTGTTTGTTGTACCTTAGCTAAAGCTTTAGTTAAAAATTAACAATTTACTACATGTCAGGACTTAAACATTATATTCCTTATTCTATAGTGCAATTTTGTTTTTAATAATATTTTTTCCTTAAATCGATATGTGGAATGGATGAGGATTTTTTTTATTGAATGTTAATTAGAGGATGAGATGTTAGACTGTAACCGGATTGCAACAAGTTATAAAGGAGAATCCTTTACGACAAACGGTAGAAAACAAACAAATACAGGGTTGCTTAAAATAGTAGATGTACTATAGTATAAACCCTGTATAGATTTTTAAGCAATGATTTTTTAATCTTTTTAAATAAATTACAGTACTATATGAGCAATATTTTTTGTTTAAACGGAAGAGGCTTTCTTCTTTATTTCGCTACTCATCCTCCTTGCAAAAAGTTTTGAATGCCCTTCGCAACTTTTTAGACGAATTGGTCTTAGATTTATGTTGATTGTTGCTTGTTAATTAGGATGTGGTTCTTGACCTATTAACGAGGCATTTTTATTGACTGACTGATTTTTGACTGAAATATTTAATATTTTTGCAACTGACCGATTGAACGAAGACCGATGTTTTTAAATCGGTCAGTGCAAATGAACGATCCGGTCTGAACGGATCGCTAATTTAGCTGAGGTTACCCAACACTACTTAACGCCTTCGATCCGAATTCTTAAGTATTGAATAATTTTTGTATTAGAATTAGAGCACTATTAAATTGTAGTTGGGTATTGGGAAGCTAATAGGTTTGAAAGCTGACTAGAGCGATCTGATTTCGTATCCCCGTCATGACAAAATGTTTTAAAGAAACAGCATGGTTGTTTAATAACCGAAGATGTAATAAAAACAGTTAATGATGATCAACTTAATTGGTTTTCAAGTATAAAGCTTAAACCAAACAAGCGAATGAGCGACGTGTAGCTGGTGTACACACTTCATTCCACGTATATTTTGCTTGGAACTATCAAGAATAATAAACTCCACTCAACAAAATGTAGGAATAAGAATTTGTTACAAAAAGTGATTTTTAACAAGTTGAATAAGGAAGATTACAAGACATTTCATCATCTTTTTGTTATTCTCAAATAATACTTTCATCGATATAACGTCGCTTTAATAATGAAACAACGTATTCGCAAAAGTGTAGTTTCGAGATAATTAAGTTTAAAGATTTTTCGATTTTCTGATTTTCGTAAACTCGGCAGCGCTATTGAATGAATAAAGATATTGGAAAAAAAATTTATACCAATTAATCTTGACTAATTTCCCCACAACATATTAAAATTTCACATTGGTACCTGCTGGATTTTCTACCTAAAAAGAGGTGAAAAGTCATTCAGGTACCTTATACGTTATTTCATATTTCATATACGTTATTTCATTTTGCATGGAAGTACGATTAAGCCTAAAATAAATTATAATTGAACTAAAGCATGATATTCTTACAATTTTTTATTTATATGAACCGGTCTATCATGTAGTCATGAATGATGCTTATACAATATTTTAGATTTACCCGTGTGGCGATCGTAATGTATATAACATATACGACAATGATTTTACCCAAGTTATTATTCTGTAGGAATTGAAATATCATACATGCATTTACGCTGTTTCAATATTTAACCAAATTCAAATTTGCATGTACGTTAATTATCAATATATTAATTTTCACCCCCAGTTATAAAATAATTGGAAAATGTTAAAATGCCACTCTATAGATATCCTTATGGGGAATGCAGCGCACCCATTATATAATAACAACGTATATATGGCATACGTTATTTCATTATTAAGGCGACGATAAAATCTAATTCAATTCTTTTGTTTAATTTAAGGTCAGGAAGATTATGATCGCCTTCGTCCCTTATCATATCCCCAAACTGATGTATTTTTGGTATGTTTTTCTGTTGTAAGTCCTAGTTCATTTGAAAATGTTAAAGAAAAATGGGTACCGGAAATAACACATCATTGCCAAAAAACACCATTTTTACTTGTTGGAACACAAATTGATTTACGCGATGAGAATAGTACATTAGAAAAATTGGCGAAAAATAAACAAAAGCCAATAACAATTGAACAAGGTGAAAAACTAGCAAAAGAATTAAAAGCAGTTAAATATGTTGAATGTTCAGCTTTGACACAGGTAATTAAATAAATACATCCTAATACGAATTATAATTGTTAATCATTTCGTTTTGTTTAATTATAGAAAGGATTGAAGAACGTTTTCGATGAAGCTATTTTAGCTGCTCTAGAACCACCAGAACCTGTTAAAAAGAGAAGATGTAAAATTTTTTAAAAGGACAAAAAATAGAAATATACAGTTATGCAAAACACATTTAAAAGAAACAACATAACCATATACTAATTTAAATATTCCAACAAAAAAAAATATTTACATAAAAAAAATAATTGAATTAAATTGATAACAGTATAATTTCTATATTAGAGTGATCTATTTTACTAATTTCTAATTATAATATTTTTTTTTTGTTCTTTTAAAAACATAGTTTTTAAGGTGGTTTATAAACGCATATTTTTATTACAATATTTATCACAAACGGCTTGTATGTGTTTAATGATTAAAATTTTAGTAATCAAGATAAGATTGTGAAAACAAAGAAAAATCATTTAAATAAAATTTTTATTTAACTATTTCTATAAAATAAATACTGATTGGAATCAAATAATTGAGATTCATAGAAAAGCGAAAAGGTTGTCATTTTCAAATATTTTATTTTATATAACAACAAAAACTGTTATGTATATACGAATTTAGAGGTATTTTGCAAACAAATAAAAAACGACTGAATTTATTGTTTTCAGTTGATTGATTTAATTTCTAAAAATAAAAATTTCAATACATGATAGCATTTTGAATAATATATCCATTTTTTTATTATTTGGTTTGACAGATTAGATTCATTTGTTTTTCGAGTGGAATGTTTGGAAATTTTAAAAATTTTCCAGAATAATTATAATGAAGGTTAGGTAGGTTTATATCATCTTTATTAGGTGAGAAATACGAATACATTTTCGACGCTACTGTGGTTATATGGAAAACATATGTTATGCACCTTTTACCTTTAAAACCAACGATAAAAATAGTTGAAAATTGTCGAAGCAAATGTTTTGTGCAATAACGTTAAAATTCTACCAGAGCGTAATTCAAAAGATAAAGTGGTTGATGCGAATGGTAGAAAACTGCTGGAATTACTGGAAGATGTTGGTGGAATCATTGTAAATGGTAGAATAGATAACGATAATGAAGGTGAATGGACTTTTGTTGGAAATATGGGGCAGTCGGTCATCGATTACTGCTGCTGTTCGGTGGATTTATTAAATTTAATTGATAGATTTCAGTATCAGGTGATTGCTTAAACCATACTCCGATCACATGCCAATTGGTTTCAATATTTTATGGTCCAATAATTACACAGCAAATATACGAAATGTAAACCTCCCACCAAAATTGAAATGGATACCAACAGAAGAAAATATTTTTAAAACAAAAATGAATAATTGTATATGTATCGATGACTACCACAATTTAAATAACATAGATGAAAAAGTGAATCTGATAAAAAATAAAATATCTTCGTGTGCCAAGCTACAAAACACCAAAAAAAAATTATTTGAACCCTAAAATAACTGGTTTGATCATCAATGTCTGAATGCGCGTGTCCGCATGTTTCAGAAACTAGAGGCATATCGTAAATATAACATATATACACAAACTGAATTATGTAGATAATGTTAAAAGTTACAAAAAACTGTGTATAGAAAAAAAGGTTACATATCACAATGAAGTGTTAAGAAAGTTAAGCTTAGTCAACGACTCTACTCAATGGTGGACATTAGCAAACACAATTAGACACAAAAAAATAACAATAAGCTCACAAATACACGAGTATATGCATCATTTTAATAAACTTTTATCGCCTGAAACAGAAGTGGTAGAAGTATATACGGCTGAACCTTTCATAGAAAATCCCGCACTGGATAGAGCCTTTGATTTGAATGAACTACAAATTGTTGTTAATAAGGCAAAACAGAACAAGGCACCAGGAACAGACCGTATACCATTCGAATTCTTCAAAGCTGCTCCCAAGGAATTTTACAACTAGATTTTGTTAGTATTCAACGAAATTTTTGAATCTGGAAGTATGCCGGAATCGTTTAATAAATCTATAATTGTGCTAATTTTCAAGAAAGGAGATATACATCAGCCTCTAAACTATCGCGGACTTTCACTTTCTGATACGTTATACAAATTATTTACTGGAATTATACTGAATAGAATAAATTTGTGGGTAGAAGAATGTAATTTATTAAGTGAATTCCAAGCAGGATTCCGGAAAAATTATTCCACAGTAGACAACATTTTTAATTTAGCGAGTATTACTCATATTTATTTGGCAAAAAGGAAGAAGCTGTATGCTTTTTTTGTTGATTTAAAATCAGCCTTTGACAAAATTATTAGAAGTGCACTATTTTACAAATTGTCATGTCTGGGTATGTCAACGAAAATTCTCAAGATTTTGAAACTTCTATACACAGATACAAAGTCAGCAGTGTGGGATGGTGAGACGCTGTCGTCCTTCTTTGATGTACGTCAAGGAGTCAAACAAGTATGCTCGATTAGCCCTATATTGTTTGCGTTATTTATAGAGGACCTACATGAAGAATTGCCTGGAGGTATTAAAATCAAAGATCTACTAGTACGCATACTGCTCTACGCTGATGATATTGTTTTGTTTGCTGAAACCCCAGAAGAACTACAAAATATGACTAATAAATTATTTAACGACTGCAATAAATGGAATCTTGTTGTTAACTTGGAAAAATCAAAAGTAGTTATTTTTCGTAATGGAGCAACAAATGAAGAATGGTGGTTTGATGACATAAAGCTAGACGTGGTTAATGAATATAAGTATTTAGGGGTTAACATCACATACAAAATCTCGTTCAATAAACACCTAGATGAAAAACTGGTGTGCGCAAAAAATGCTATCAATTCTACGTGGGCATCCTTTCTAAAAAATAATAGAATTGCACCATCTGGCAAATTTAAAATCTTTGAGGCTGCATCAAGATCAATTATGTGTTATGCTGTACAAGTATGGGGATTCAAAGAATATGAAGCCGTTGAGAAGCTACAACGGTATTTTTTAAAGAAAATATTTTATCTACCAACTAACACACCAAATTACATGTTGCACATCGAAACTGGTCTGAATCGTCTGTATATCACGGTTCGCCTACCATGAGTTTAAATAAAAAGTCAACCAACATGAAATATTTTTTCATAGCAGTGTTCTTTGGGTCGAATAGAACAAAACTCAACCGTTTTTGAAATAGGTTGGCGTTGGGGATTTCGAGATATCTCGCAAAAACGGACTTTTGACCGATTTTACCTCGATTTCGCAACTTAGGCTAAAATTTTGTGAAATTGCCCAAATTTCACTGGAAAACTTAAAACGAATTAGGACTGAAAAAAATTGGTATAAAAAGTAGAAAAATATGATATTTTAATTTTTTTTTGAAATTTTTTAATGGGACATTTGGGCATTTTGAAACGTTTGGGGCGTTCGGCAGTCCTAATGTAATTCGTTTTAAGTTTTCCAGGGAAATTTGGGCAATTTCACAAAAAAAAATTTTTGCCTAAGTTGGGAAATCGAGGTAAAATCGGTCAAAAATCCGTTTTTGCGAGATATCTCGAAATCCCCAACGCCAACCTATTTCAAAAACGGTTGAGTTTTGTTCTATTCGACCCAAAGAAGACCGCTATGAAAAAATATTTCTTGTTGGTTGACTTTTTATTTAAACTCATGGTAGGCGAACCGTGATATATATACATTGAAGCTTCATTTTGAGTACATAGATAAAATACTAAAATATCCAAGTAACCGACTACCTAGAATATTGGCAGAAGAAACTATAGAACAGAACATTTTTTGGGCCAAAGAGCACCAAGATACCTTTACTAAAGCGGGCGTTGCTTATAACCATTCTGAAACATACATTAATTGGAAAGCCCAGCAGGAACGAGTACTACAAAACCTTAAACTCATTCATTGGGATGAGCACGTAACAGCAGGGAAATTATCTCAATTCCATGATGAGTACTGTAATTTACAATATGTTAACGTGCCAAATTATTTCAACGATATAAATTCAATTGAAATGATTCGACAAATATTCAACTTTTGTTACGGATCTTTCGCTTTTCCAAGCAATTTTTCATTCTATTTTATTGAATACATTCATTTCTAGTGACTTATAATTCTAATCTACATAATGGTTAGATCCATTGCTATCGTATAGATAAAAATCTTAATAAAATCTTGAAATTATAATAATTTCATATTCATAAAAAATTTAAACGATTGCCGAAAAAATAGTGTATTTAATTCGGAGCTAAAGTGACTTTTTGTTGTATCGTCAATAATTGTCGACCTCCCTACGGTCGGCCTTCAAATTATAAACATAACTCAAAATGTAGCACTGTAGCTCCTAATTAAATAATATACTATTATTTGTTGAAGTTTTACATTTTTTGTTTATTGAAGTAAAACTTCTTTAGGCGCGATATGACATGTTTTTGAACGAAAATAACATTTTGAAAAAAATATAAATAAAATAAAGAAGAAATTCAAACAGAGAATGAAATGAAGTAAAAAGGCAAACGAATATTATGTTCGGCAAGTATGCAATACAATTCGATTATGTGTATTACTTATGTGCACTACTCACTTGTCATTAATTTGTTAATAGACTTTTTTCCCGAAAATATTTTCACAGCTCAAACCAGCTGTTTTAATTTGTGCATGTAAAATAATCGAAATTTATTGATTTTCTTTGCAAATTTGCTTATTTTGATTGCTATTTAAAGTGTTTTAAAAGTGAATATTTCATAACAATAATTAATTAAATTGTTAATTGTGTTGTGCTCTTAAGTTTTTTATGTATTAGAGATACTGATACCTGGTTAAACATTCCAATTGAAACCGATTGAAAAAAATGAATTGGATTAATCGGAATTCTGCATTGGGAATTTTCAATTAATTCCTATTCAAAAAATCTATTTCCAATACAATACTATTCATTCCTGTTAAATATCTCTATTTTATTTTTCAACCGGAATGGATAGGATTCTACAGGAAATGTATATAAATAGGAATTAATTGGAAATTTCCATTGCAGAATTCCGATTAATCCTATTCATTCCTATTAAATCTTTTCCAATTAAATCCTGTTAAATTTATAAGATTGTTTAATTTTTTTCTAAGTTCCTTTTTCCTATTGAATCTCTTGATTTCCGATTGAAATTCAATTGTAAATTTCCTTTAGAATCCTACAGAATCTCTTTTCCTGTTAAATCCCATTCATTCCGATTGAATTTTAATTGGTAGATCGAAGTCTTCCTATTAAAACAATTCAATCCGATATAATCCTATTGAAATTATATTGGATTTAATAGGATTCAATAGGATTGAATTGGAATGTTTAACCAGGGATATTATTATTATGATTAATTTATTTCGGTTTATTTACAAAAACTAACTATTTTATGATTGTATATATTTGATACTGTTAGATTTTGTAAAAAAATTTTGTAAATAAACCCAAAAAAATGAATAATAATAATAATATACAATCAACATTTAGGATTTAATTTCCATATTTTAATGTGATTTTAATTATTTAAGTATTGTGGTGACATAGTCAACATATTTATAAATAATAGATGGCAGCACCCACTTCTGATAGAATATAGAGTGTAACTTGAACTATATAAAAATATATAGATATATATATATATATATATAGCCATGTGGCACCTGAGGCATTTCTGAAAATAAACGAAAAGGTTTTTGGCGATATTGCCCAGCTAGCACAAATTTGTAGCAAGAGAGCTAATGTAACAAAAAAAATAGTCGCAAGATTAGATATGTAACACAACTGTAGCTCTATTGCGACAGAAAAAGCAGAATTTACGGTATATTTTGTAACAAATTTGGTCGCAATAAGGCGACAAATGGGTTATAGCTATGTTTAAAATATGTTGATGTAACAAACTGAAGTTGCACGCAACAAGATGTAACAACGAATTTTTTTTTTATTTCAGTTGCATATTGTAATGTTTTAAAAATGTTTTTAATAATTTATTCTTTACATGATTTTTATTGAAATAATTTATACGTTTTAAAAATCAGACACTAGGGGGAAGTGGGGATAGTATAAACATGGGGCAACTGTAAACAGTTTTAATTTCCCTCACAAAACATCAATCAAAAAATTCGACAAAAATATCACAGATGTCGCTTCGATCGACTACACACACCAGGAGAATTTGACAGCTGAAGTCAGTCTTGTTCAAAAGTTATTGGTGAATAGATGTTTTGGCAACCCAAAAGTAAATATTTTTTTTTTTGTAAAACTCGAATAACTTTTTTTACCATCATATGTTTAAAAATATTCCAACATGTTTTGATAGCTGAAATATTCAAGAAACATAATATTTGTTTGCTTTAGCCAAATTTTAGATATTGGAATATTTTTTCAAAACATAACCCTAAAATCGCCACGTGGGGCATATATAAACAAAAAAAATTGGGATAGTATAAACGCGTTTATATGTGCCGTATTGTATACGTGTGGTTTCCCGTTTCACTTTTGATATTGATTTGCAAAACCTAAACATACGATGAGATTGAATTTTTGCTTTTTTCTTTATAATTTTCTACCTGAATTTATTAAGGTTTTACAAGAATCGAAAAATATTGTTTTTTTTTTAAAGAAATATATATGTTATTTGCTTATATATATATTGTTTGAAACACAATAAATAATAAAAAATTTAAAAAAAAGTACTTTATGAATATTATTGTGGTTTTTTTTGGGTGTTTATATGTGCCCCATACAAAAATGCTCATTGTTTATAAGTGCCCCACCAGTGGGGATACTTTAAACGAGAAACATAAATTTTTGAAATTCAAAATTTTATACTTAATGTTTAGTTACGTAATTAAAAAAAAATAGTTTTATGTAGTAAAGATATGAAATTTTACAATGAAACAGTTTTTAAGTAAAAATGTTTTATGGTTTTAAAGTTATTGAGCTTTAAGTACAAGCTGTTTATACCATCCCCACTTCCCCCTACTCAATATGTACTTTGTAGTTGAAAAATTTCATGATTTTTAGATCAAAATTTTATAACGGATGCCATTTTGTCGATGAGTGTGGGTGTTTTACCCCTGGAAAATTAACGCGCCCCCCAAAAAATGAAAATTTGGAAAAAGCAGAAAATTAGAAAATTTTCGAATTTTCATTATCACCGTAAAATTCACATCTATATATCTAAATACAGTTTTCAATGCTGCTAGTGTCGTATTGCACCATAAATTGTTATAGGAAATAAATAATACTATAGAAAATCACATTCAAATTTTCTCAAATAAAACCGCATGGTGTAGGAAATACATAAAAACAACGAAAAATATGGCGTACATAGAACATCAAGACAGATTTCTTCCACAGTTTTTGAAACTGAATAAAAACCTCATTGCAGCGTTCTTGTAACTAATTGGCTGTCTAAAAATTATTGCGCTCGACCCGTTTTCTTCTTCTGTCATTGTAACTGTATAACAACCTAATTGCAGCGTCATTGTAACTAACTAAATTTCTTCAACTACAATGCTCGAACCTTGTTTTTTCTGTCATTGCAACTAAATAAAAACCTCACTGCAGCGTCCTTGTAACAGTAACTTGAGGAAAATTTGTTAGTCACATCAATGTTGCTAGCTCGTTACTGGATTTGTGGCAACTACAATAAAATAACATTTTTAAGACTTGCTACAAAACGAAATGTTTTATTGACGTTAATTTAACTTAAACATAACTTTTTTTTGTGTAACTTTCATGGAACATTTTAACAACAAGTGTATTTTTCTGTAACAAAATTAAAACAGTATTGTAACTGAGCCGAATGATTTGTTGCCAATCGCTAAGTCAAAACTGTAATATAACTCATATGTGACTAAATTTGTTATAAAAAACTGAATTACATCCGAATTGTAACATATTTATGTTACAAATCGAAATCTGTGCTAGCTGGGTGAAGGAGTAGTAATCTACATAGATGACCTACTAATTTCTTGGAGGCACCGAAGTTGAACACGATGCCCGTTTACGAAAAGTAGTAGAAAGAGCCAAGGAGGCAAATATTAAATTTCAACCAAATAACATGGTTGAGCCACTAATTCCACACGAAGTGCCTGAACTGCTCTTTCAAAAAATAGCATGTGATATAATGAAAGTAGGAATTAAAGAATATTTGGTCATAACAGACTACTACTCAAAATGAATAGAAATTATACTATTAAATACAAAACAATCACAGGAAATCATACAAAAATTGAAATCAGTTTTTTCCACCCATGGAATTCCTAAAATAATGATTCGCCGATAATATGCCATTTGCCTCAAATGAGTTTAAAAATTTTAGTCAAACCTGGCAATTTGAAATAAAAACGCCAAGCCCAACGTACCATCGTTCGAATGGACAAGCGAAGAAGGCAGTTCATATAGCAAAGACTCTAGTAAGAAAATCAATCGATGACAATAAAACCTGGAGTATGCACTGTTAGAATACGGAAACCATCCAGTAGCACAAATAAAAGCATCAACGTCTATGCTTCTAATGACCTAAATTTTATAAACATGATAATGTAGTTTACAGAAAAAACAACATTTGGCAACCAGCTAAAATAGTGCACGAACATAAAAGTCCACGGTCGTTCATCATTAAAAATGAAGAAGGAAGAAGTTTAAGGAGAAATACATTTCACCTTAGAAAATCAAATAATGAAGCAAGAGTTAGAAATAAAAGCTTAAACTACGAACAAAATAATACTGAAAGTAATTCTAATAACAATCTTATAACTTCAAATGATAACGAAAATTTTAATTCTGATCAAGTGTTAAATAGAACACCTAACATGACTAGGTATAGATTTATGGAAGAATTATCAAACCTCCTAATTATTTAAAAGATTATATGAAGTAAAAAAAAATTTGTAAGAATGGAGATAGATAGAATCTTAACTATCGTTTTTTTAAGAATCGGGCAGAAAACGTGGTTTTTGGAAATTTTTTTAAATCGATTTTGTGATTTTGGTATCAATTTATTTATTTATTTTATTTATTTACTTATTTATTTATTTATTTATTTATTATATTTTTACACAATGTAAATAAGACACGAAGTCTTCTCAATGCTTACATTGCCTAGTTTAATAATAATAATATTGAGACAAGACAAAAAACAACAAAATTCAAAAATAATAACAAAGAGCTAAAAAGTAAAGCTAAAAACTAACAATACTAAAGCTAATAAAATTAAAATTAAACAAATATGAATTTGACATTAAATTTAAAATGAGATGGAAATTATTACGGATTATACTGTTTGGGAGTAATTCTCAAGCTTTTAAAATAAAACAAACAGTTTCTTTTGAAGTGCGCTGTACTTTCCAATGTTTTAATATTTATCGGTAGTTTATTCCAAAGTTTGAAACCATGCACGAAAGTTGTACTTTTTATAAGGTTAGTGCGACACATAGGCAATATCAGGTTCTTGTTGCGATGCGAAGAAGCAAAAATGATTTGAGAATACAAATATGAAGTATGCTGAGAGTGTATTATTTTAAAAATAAACAAGACTACACGGAAAAAGTAAAAAAACATCAAATCCATTCCTCAAAATTGTTTTAATATACGGCGAAACATGGTCATAATATCGAAGATCGTAAATGTATCTAATACAAGAGTTAAAAGCCAGTCTAATTTGTCTTTCATTTTCATAACCCATATTATAAAATAAAATATCCCCATTCAAAAAATGCGGCATAACTAGAGATTTAATTAGGAAAATGCGAAGCACAATTTCATCAAGTGAAAAAGGAATAAATGAGAAAGTTGTCTGAAATGTGAAATCGCGATAGGGTAGTGGTAAAACGATGGGATTTTGTATGATAGCGGTGAAGTGTTTATTAAAATCATTAGGCAGAATGTCAGTCTGCTCATTACGTTCTTTGGAAGAGTAGCCCAATTTATTTAAGTTCTGCCAAAGTTTCCTGGATGGTAGATCGATTTTGAGCATGGAATTATAATAATCACGTTTAGAAGTTTTAATTAACAGTGTAACCTTGTTGCGTAATCTAGAGAAAATTTTACGATCCTCAGCCGATTTAGATTTAATATAGATTTTATACGCAGTAGCTCTCATTTCAATAGCAGCGAGTATATGAGGTTTCATCCATGGGGTACTAGGATCGCGCAAAAGAACTTTTTTACCAGGTACATACAAGTTATACAGTTCAGAGATGTAGGAATTGAATATACGTAGTTTGTCGTTTAGATCAACTGTTTCGTAAATTAGATGCCAATCCAGCAACTCAAGATCTCTGTTCAACTTAATTTGTGTAATGTCACGAACATGAATATAAACGTTAGAAGGAGTGGGGACTCCTAAAGGATAATTAAAGGCAAAAAAAATGTCATGATCCGAAATTCCTGTTGAGGTTTGCCCGTAGCTTGAAATTCTCGCCATATCCGCGGAGTGAATAAAAAATATGTCTAACAGCGAATCTAAACGAGTAGGATTTGATGGATTTATGAACAGGGACAATGACGATAGTAGGTCAGCGAAATTCGACGTAATGTGGGATAAAGGGGAAGCATTTAGGTTAAAATTAAAATCACCCATTAAAATAATATGCTTGTACTCATGTATTACAGAATTCAGTATTTCCTCAATTGCGTTAACATCAGAAACTGAGGGTGGAGGGTTATAAAAAACACCTATCAATATTTTTCCCCCAGATAGAGAGAGTTCAACTAATAAGTGTTCGACTTTAACTAAGGACGATCTCGCAATTATTTTTGATTTAAAATTAGATTTATGTATAATGCCACCCCACCTCCGATCTTTAATCTATCATTACGCAACAGTTTGAATCCCTGAATATAAAAAGAGGAAAGGGTATTCTTAGGACTTAGCCAAGATTCAGTTATTCCAAGAATATGAAGATTAGAAGTACGGAGAAACACGCTTAATTCATCAAAATGGGCCGGGATACTACGAGCATTGATATGAGCCATCAAAAGAGAGTATTTTGAACATTTAAGGGCTCTATTGATTATCCCTGCTACAGGATGAATTATTTCTTGCATGGCTTCATCGACAATATGATTAGAGGAGCTCATAAAAGGATCCGTACTACATACTCAAAAGAAACGAAAAACAGGAAAATAGTAAAAAATACAAACTTCCCACAAAAACAATCCGTAAAATAACAAAAACTAAATACATTGAAAGCAAAGCAATCTTATCGTAAATGAAATATAAACCTAACTTATCTGAAAAAAACGCAATAAATTTAATTTTAAATCACTACCTAAATAAAAAGAAAAATTCAACGAAATTTCATTAAAAAAAGCAATTAATAATATTAAAAATAAGAACAACAACAAAAGCGTAATACCGTAATACATATGATGAGTTGTAAACAAATGTTAAATAGATTCATTAATGAGTTTAAGGAGATCGTTAAATGAAGGCAGTTGTGATATATTTATCTTCGTTATGGGTTTTAACAGCAACCCTACCATTACGGATAGTAACACTACGAAAAAGATTAAGATGCTTCTTAGTTTCAGCTTTAACCTTGTTGAACAAATCATAGGTTTCCTTGCTAAGGTGATCGTTGAGATAAACTCTTAGGTTTAGTTCAGATAACTTCAAATCACGAAGAGTTATTGAAGAAGATTTGATTGAATGATAGTTGTATGAAATTTTATTCTTCATTGAAATCTCCGTGAAACGGACCAATAAAGTCGGTGTTCCTTTTCCAGATTTGTCAGCAAATCTACTGACTAATACGATGCACTTCACAAGATCTAGTTCCAGGATGTTCCCAACTCTGATAACAATTTCAGTGTCTGATATATTATTATAAACTGGCAGATTGGAGATAACAATACAAGAGTATCTCTTTAAACGCTCAGATATGGTATATTTATCCACCAGACCAGCTAGCTTGCATTCCAAATCAAGAAATTTATCAGAATTAACGTTCTGGTTATCGATGAGCTCTTTAATGTTTTTAGCGTTAGTAGCGATATCATCCTTGTTACGTTGAACATCAAAATTCATTTGGTTTAGGGTAGAGTGCATCTGCTTAATTTCAGCTGTCATGTCATTGAAACCATTTAATTTAATGTTAGTTTCCGCCATAAAATGTTTAATTTCGTTCAATCGATCGGGCTTGGCCGTCTCCCGAAAACTTTATGAGATTGGGGTGGTAAGACCCACCCCCACCACTTTACACCCTCTTTAAGTTTTAGCATATAAAAATCTATATAAAATAAATGGGTAGAGATAAATGAAATGTAATGGCACCATTATCTTTTCTTCAGACCGGCGCAACTTTTGAGTCGAAAAGTCGGTTTGCACCCCCACCCCAAACCAACCCCGTGGGTGGGGTTGACACATTAAATGAGTAAAATATGTCATGGGGTATCGTTAGAATCAAAATTTCATAACAAATGCAATCCTCCATATTACCCCCTGATCAGTGACATAACCATTTTTTACTCCCAAGGAGCACCTTTATCGTAGAAAAACTTATATTTTTGCTTGTCATGGTTGCTTTCGATTTCAATATAATCGAGGATGCTGAGTTCAATGATGATGATAAAAATGGGGGCCGGACTCGCGGTAGTCCAAAAAGGGATGGAGGTTGGGGGGTCGGTTATAAAAGTATCGAAATTGTCGTCATAATAAAAATTGGGGTCGAACTCAGGTTATTCCAATAATAGGTGGGGGTTGGGGTGTCGGTTATACAAAATATAGAAATTATTGTCATTATTATCGATTTGTACATAATCGAGGATGCTGAGTTCAATGGTGATGTTAAAAATGTTGACTGGACTCAGGGTAGTTCAATAAGGGGTGGGGGTTGGGGGTCCGGTCATGAATAGTATCAAAATTATCGTCATCATTATCAATTTTAATATAATCGAGGATGCTGCGTTCAATTATGATAATAAAAACTGGGGCCGTACTCAGGGTAGTCCAATAATAGGTGGGGGTTGGAGGGTCGGTTATACAAAATATCGAAATTATTGTCATTATTAGCGATTTTTACATAATCGAGGATGCTGAGTTCAATGGCGATGGTAAAAATGTTGACCGGACTAAGGGTAGTTCAATAAGGGGTGAGGGTTGGTGGTCTGGTCATGAATAGTATCGTCATTAGTGTTGATTTCAACATACTTGAGGACGCTGAATCCTGAAAGTGATGTTTAAATTGGGATTAAAAACATAAGGGTGTCACTAAAGGGTGGGAGTTGGGGCTGAAAGCCGAAAATGTTCACATATATATTATGAGTATTGATTTTGGATAATTCAAGGGCACTGAATTCAATAGTGATGCTGAAATTAGTATTTGAGCTTTAAGGAAGAAATTCGAGGATAAGGGTTTGGGTCTAAAATTGGGGTAATGTTCAAATATACATAATAAATATTGGTTTTTGTTGTATTGAGCGTCCTCAAGTATGTTGAAATCAATAATAATGACGATAATTTTGATACTATGTATGACCAGAGCCCAAGCCCCCACCCCTTATTGAACTACCCTGAGTCCGATCAACATTTTTACCATCACCATTGAACTCAGCATCCTCGATTATGGAAAAATCGATAATAATGACAGTAATTTCGATACTTTGTACAACCGACCCCCAACCCCCACCTATTATTGGACTACCCTGAATCCGACCCCAATTTTTATTATGATAATTTCGATATTGTTTATAACCGACCCCCCAACCTCCACCCCTTTTTTGACCACCCCGAGTCCGGCCCCCATTTTTATCATCATCAATGAACTCAGCATCCCCGATTATATTGAAATCGACACTAAACATGACATGCAAAAAATATCCCCTTGGGAGCAAAAAATGGTTATGTCACCGATCATGGGGTAATATGGAGGATTGTATTTGTTATCAAATTCTGATTCTAACGGTACCCCACATGACATATTTTACTCATTTAATGTGTCAACCCCACCCACGGGGTTGGTTGGGGGTGGGGGTGCAAAACAACTTTTGGACTCAAAAGTTGCGCTGGTCTGAAGAAAAGATAATGGTGCCATTAAATTTTTTTTATCTCTTCCCATTTATTTTATAGAGATTTGTATATGGTAAAACTTAAAGAGGGTGTATAGGGGTGGGGGAGGTTCCTACCACCCCAATCTCATAAAGTTTTTGGGAGACGGCCAAGCCAGATCAATTGATACCAAATTTGTAAAAAAAATTTTGAAAATTTCCGTGACTGCCCGATTCTTAAAAAAAAACGATAGTTAAGTTTAAATTTTTTTATAAACATTAATAAAATTTAAAGTAGAAAAAGGGAGATGTGGTGACATAAGCCGCTTTCCGATCGAGTGAATTGCTGAAGGAATTGATTGTAGTCAATTGGTCTAATATTCATAGATAATAGTAAATCATCAAAAATAGAGCTAAAACAACAGAAACAGCAATTTTTGACATTTAAAAAATACGTAACCAAAATTGAAAATTTAGACACAAACAAATATGTACCGATTTAATTTTTTATTATTTTTAACGTTTGACCACAATCCGTAAATAAAAAAATATGGATATTTTGAACTGAAGAACCTATTTTTTCCTTCACTTTATTCAATTCGATTCAGTTCTGTAGTAGCTCAGTTTACGTTCAGTGTGAACTGAATATTACCATTGGAACATGCAAATTCCGGAATACAATTCAGTTTAAGTGAATGATTCAGTAATTCACTCGATTGGAAAGTGACTATAGTCAACATATTTATAAATAATATATGGCAGTACCCACTTCTGAAAGAATATAGAGTGTGTAGCTCGAACTATATAAAAATACATAGAACCCATATGCCAATTACGAGTTACACGAGCATTAAAAAATAAAACATGTTAGGGCCGGTTGTACAATTGCAGTTCAGCCGAAGTTTAAGCTGAAATAATGCTAAACCTGAGATTCTGTTGAGTTACGCGGATTCTGTTGAGTTACGCGTTGTACAATTGCGGCTTAGTCGCGAGTATGAGCTTAAGCCAATGTTCAAGATGAGCGCCCAAATTTGTTGGTTCAAATGCGGTTCAAGAAACTAACCTAACTTTTTTCGAAAAAAAAACAATCAAATCAATTTCATTGGAAAACAACAAGAATAATAATTCTGACTAGTATTTTGCGAAATAATCTTGCGAATCACATCTCACATCTTGCTTACAGACAACTTTTTCAGTAGATTATGGATTTAAAAAACTTAACTTAATATTTAGAACTTAATATTTAGAACTTAACCATAATCTCACTTGTACAACTCATTGTCATTTAAGCTTAAGCTCAACCTCCTATTGGGTTCTACTAAGCTTTAGCTTAAACTGCTATTGTACAACCGGCCTTTAATGTTTTATGAGTTAATGAGTGGTTTATTAGGCCCGCTATACACTTGAGCTAAACTATACGAACTATGTTTTTAAAAAAATAATGTTTTAACGCGAATAATATTTTTTAAACAAAATGTAATGAATGTAATGTTTCCTTTTTTATTTTCTTTTTTTAAATGTTTTGTTTCCGTAATGTTTTTTTGTATAATTACGTTGTATACAAAAAACATAGTTCGCATATAGTTCACTTATACTAGTTTCCCACCGCAGAAATTTACTACTGTCGTTTTCTTTTTGCCAGAGCAGAAAATGTGATTTTCTTAAGATTTTTTTTTCACAAAACGAATATGAAAAGTTTGATCTAATTTTGTAGTTGTGTTTGTGAACTTTCGTTTAATGTTTTTGTTAATTAATAGTATTTAATTATATAATTTTTTATTAATTTTGAATTTAAAACACGATTTAAACAAAACATTTATTTAAACAAATAACTATTTCACTTTAAAAAAATAATAATAAATAAATGGCGTCTTGTTTGTTTACTAATTTTACAGATTTGAGAATGTATTTGTGTAAATTTATTGTATTAGCAACTTGATCTTCCAAAAAATCTAGATTCAGAAAAAATATTTTCAGATCAAAAAAAGAGCATTTTTTTGTGCAAAAAGAATACGAAATGCAAAAAAAAGTGATCTGACAGCTGCTTTTTTTGCTCTTAGATCACTTTTTTTGTCAAAAAGAAAACGACATATGTAGTATAGCAAATATTTGATATTAGTTTGATTTCTCACCGTTCATATTATATTAAGATAATGTTTCGGTGGGAAACCAAACCTAACTTGACACTAGAATAAAAGTGATATATCAAAATACCGTACTGTCAATTTTATATTTGATATTAGCGTTATAGTTTTTAAAATGAAATTTACAACCCAGAGAAAATCAAACTAGATTTAGACCAGCCCTGCCACTGTTTTTGAACAGCATAAAATACATATAAGTTTTATTCTATAACGTCTTTTTTAAATAATTCTCTCACGAAAACCAAACGTCTACGTTGACTACGTTTTTCATGTCCTATTCCTTTATAATGCTATACTAAACATATCCATATCATAATCAACAATTAATACATACACTTTAATTTATTAAATATCAGAAATGAATCTTACAAGCTAAAAATCGCAAGAAAATACAATGTTTACGAATTTCATAAAATGACATTTCACCTATAAAATAATAATTACGTTTCACACCGTTGATATTATACTTTATTTGATAAGTATTATATTTACTAGCTAGCAAATGAAAATAGCAAATTTAAAATAATTGTTGTGATAGTTTGCTTTCACACCGTTGCTATTATACTTTATTAAACTATACTAGCTAGCAAATTGCTACGGTGGGAAACTAGTATTAGTTAGCTCAAGTGTATAGCGGGCCTTAAGGGCCGATTGTATGAACAAGGATGGATAGAAAAAAATCCGAGGATAAGGCGTGCTATACACCTGAGCTACACTATGCGAACTATTTTTAAAAAAAGTAATGTTTTAATGCGAATAAAGCTTTTTAAATGTTTCCGTAATGTTTTTTTCTATAATTAGGTTATATACATTATTTTTTAAAAACATAGTTCGCATATTTCGCATAGTTTAGCTCAGGTGTATAGCGCGCCTAAAATTCTATCTTCATCCCAGGATTCTTTTGTTCGTCGATTGTATGAACACGGAAAGATTAATTTTTATTTTTGTTTTTATTGCAGTTTATAGCATTTTTTTATAAGTGGTAATACTTTTTCTTTTACTTTTTTATTAAATAAATTTAATTATATATTAAAAACATTATTTCTTTTTTTTTTTTTTTTTATTCTATGTTAGGCATGTTTAGTGTTAACCAATATAGATCAACGTCTCTGAATATCCGAAGATACCATGCTAACTAAGAAACTAGGGCTTGAAAGTATTATTCAATTTTCTTTGAGGAATTTATTAATGTTGATCTTAAAGTTTTGAGGATTAAAATTATCAGGAAAGACCCACGCCGGTAAGGCATTCCAGAGATGAGAAACTCTGTTAAAAAAATCGCGTTGAAAAGCGACAGTTCTACACCTAGTCACTCGAACCGTAAAAGGATGGGCTGATATTGATGCTCTAGTGAAACGCGCGAAGTTTGCTGGTTCAGGCAAAATCGATTTGATCTCCGCAGACGTCCGTTCGTCCATAATATACTTGTAAAATACCGTCAAATCAGCGACGTCTCTTCTATGTTGCAAGGAATCAAGCTCGTTAGTAAGAGTCGAGTTGCCGATCAATTTAACAGCTCTCCGCTGTACAGAATCAAGACATTTCAAACTACTTATGTAGGCTCCTCCCCATATGTGAGAACAATACTCCATGCAGGGACGAATAAATGATTTATATATTAAAAGAAGCTGCTCGCTATTAAAAACCTTACGACAACGACCCAAAAATCCTAATTTTTGAGCAGCGTTCTTTGCTAGGCTAAAAATATGAGAATTCCATTTCATACTATTTTCAATCTCAACTCCTAGAAGTCTAATAGATTCTTTCTCTTCAAGATTATTTGAATCAAACTTTAATAAAAATGGATTAGGTGTTGATAACCTAGAAAAATGGCAAACTTGAGTTTTTCTTGTGTTGAATTCAACACTGTTAGCAACTCCCCAATCTAAGATGGTTTTTAAATCAATATTTAATGACTCTATCAAGTTTGATCTAGCGATATTAAGATTTGATGGTGCATACAAATTTGGCATTTCATGTGACGCATGAAGTGTGCTATCATCAGCAAAACTATGGATGGGATTAACTGTTGAACCTAGCAAGTCATTAATATAGAGAAGAAAAAGAGTAGGTGATAAAGCGGAACCTTGAGGAACACCAGCGTTAGTTGAAAAGATATTCGATGAAACACCATCAACATTGACCTGAAATTTGCGCTCGGAAATAAAGCTTTGTAACGAAGAAATTAGTTGCTCATCTTAGCCGTAGCATCTCAATTTGCAAATAAGATTGCGTGCCATACTTTGTCAAACGCTTTGGCAATATCAAGTGCAACGCCAAAGGTCTCACCATGGTTTTCAAACGACTTGTTCCAGATATGCGTGACAAAAGAGAGTAAATCTCCCGTCGCTCTTCCTTTACGGAATCCGTATTGTCTTTCATTAAGTAATTTTGACGACTCTAAGAAGCTCATAATATTAAGATTAACATATTTCTCAAATACTTTAGAAACAACCGACAAAATTGATATAGGTCTGTAGTTTCTTGGATCCGTTTTAGCGCCCTTCTTTGGAACTGGTTGTACACTAGCCATTTTCCATATATCAGGAAAAATCCCTTTCTCATATGACAAATAGAAAATTTTAGTTAGGATTGGTGCTAACTCTTTAGCAAAAGTTTTAAGGATAATTGGAGGAATGCTATCAGGTCCAGATGCCTTATTAGTATTGATTTGTAAGAGCATTTTCCGAATGACATTTTTACGAAAAATAATCCGCCCCATTTTGTTAGAAACTCTAGGAATTGGTATAGGTAGGAAATTGGGTTCTACTAATGTAGAGTTTAACGAAAAACAGCTACCTAATAAATTAGCCTTTTCTTTGGGGTCAATAATAGGTATATCTCTATCAATAAGAGGAGGTATAGAAGACTTACGAAAATTTCCTTGAACAGCCTTGGCGGCTTTATAAAAATTTCGTGAACCAGTAGGGTGCTCAGCAAATTTATTAGCTTTTTTCCTAATAAATAGATGTTTCTCTGCATCTAATAAATTTCTTTCTATTCGGTATAATCTAAGGTTTTCATCAGACTTGTTTTTAATAAACTTTTGAAAAGCCTTTTTTTTAATTTTTATTGCTTTTTTGCATTTACTTGAAAACCATCGATCAACCTTCGGAACAATCAAGCTATTTGGAACAAACCTACTCATACCCATTAGTAATATTTTTGAAAAATTAGAAGCAACAATGTTTGGATCTTGGCTGAAAAGACAATTGCGTTTCCAGGGAAACCATTTAAAGAAATCTCTAAGTCCCTGCCAATTTGCAGCTTTATAATCCCAAACAAGACGAGGATTAGCTTTAAACTGTTTAGGTACTTGTATATTTAAATGTGTGGAGATCAAATTATGATCTGATCCACCCAAAGGCTCTGATACTTTAAATTGAACCAACGTACACCCAAAAAAAAGTCGTAGGTAATATTGATAAAAATTGATTATACTATTTTTATAACTAGTAAATTATCATTGTGAAAAAATATTATCAAAGCAAGTATCATTTCTTCGAAAATTCAAAAAAAATATTTCGTATTTGTCATTTCGATAATAATTTATCATATTGATATTTAATTATTATGGTGTTGTTGCAAAACGCTTATTTTGTTAAGTTAAATTATAATTCAAAGTAATTCATAATGAATTATCAATCTGAAAACGATTTATAAAGATGAAATTATCGTTTAAAAACATCATAACGATTTATAAATCCAATGATATTTGTGTTATAATATTGATAAAAATATATTATAATATTAATAAAAGTTTATGGCTTTCAGAAATCGTTTTAAAATATTTATTTGGTTTTTGTCTTTTGATTTCTCACAACTAAATTTAGTTTTTATAATTCACTAAAGTATTGACCTAATGTGATGTATGTATATGCAATACAAATCGACAAAATTTATCTATATGGTAATAGCATTGCCATCATTGTAATATTTTGTATTACAACATAATTCTTTTAAGAACTTTTTTTCTATGAGTTTTCGAAAATACCTTTAATAAATGAAAGAACATTTATTTATAAAAGCTATTTTTAAAAATCTAAAACTTATAGAAATTATTATCATATCTTTAAATTTTATAAATATGATAATAATTTCTATAATTCAAAATTATATTTAGCTCGCTGTGTGCAAGTGCAATTACGGTCCCCATTAAAAAAAATGATGTAGATTTGATAAAATACTACATCAAACTTATAATTCTTTATTAATATACGGCCAACAGCGTACGTTTATAATTATGATAAATATTATTCAACTAATCAACAAATAACTATGCATATCATAACAAATTATCATATTGATAACTTAACCTAATTTCTTAATTTTTTAAAAATTTAAAAACAATTTTAAATATGATAAACTATTTTCAAATCAACAATCGTGACAATGATTGTTGATTTGAAAATAGTTTATCATATTTATAATTGTTTTTAAATTTTTAAAAAATTAAGAAATGATGTTAAGTTATCAATATGATAATTTGTTATGATATACATAATTATTTGTTGACCAAAAAAAGTTTTAATTTTTTTTTTGTGTTTTGATAATATTTTATCATAATTATATACGTACGTTGTTGACCGTATATTAATAAAAAATTATAAATTTGATGTAGTATTTTATCAAATCTACATCATTTTTTTTTTGAGTGTAGGGTCATTTATCAAAAACAAATCGAGCAAGTTACTTTTTGGCCAAGAATGTCAGGAACTCTGGTAGGCTGATCTATTATCTGAGTGAAATTATGATAAAGAGCAAAAAGTTCAGCTTCTTTACCTAATTCATCAGTTTTAGAGCTGTGTGTAAGCCATTCTTTATTATGAACATTGAAATCACCAAGAACTATAATTTTAGCGTTAGGATATACAGTCAACCTATCTATCTTTTCAGATAGGTCATGAAATAAATTTATGTTCTCCGGTGAGTTGGGCGAGCGATACAATCCAAAGACAAATAGAGTTTGATTAGAGCAGGTAATCTTAAGGGAAACCATATTGTGAAATTTTGAATTTAATTCAAAATTATTTATTCTCACATATGGTACAGAATTTCTAATAAACGCACACACACCATGCTTAAAGTAGAATGAAGATTCAAGCTCATAGTTAGGACAAACATATTTAGTTTTGTCCAACGATACAGCTCTCGCGCTGATAATCGTTTCCGTTAAAAAAAGAATATCAGGCTTAAGATTCTCAAGATAAAGGTGAACTGCATTAAGATTGACGTTCAACCCTCTTATATTAGCAAAATTGATAGACAATTTCGACATTTTAAATTATAGTTAAATTTAAAAATAAATCTAAAAACAATCCTCAAAATAAATTCCAACAAAAACCAAACAAAAGATCAAAAATGATATCTAAATTGACAATTCTACCAGCTGGACAACTTGAAACTATGTCTAAGTTTAACTGTCTAAATTGCCAATTCAAACAATGGATAATTAATTAATGGTTCAACGGCATAAGAGATTGAAGCAAACAGATTAAACCAAACCAAAAACAACGAAAAAGGATTAAAAGGAGACCGTGAAAATTCTTATCTCTTAAAAGTAGTACAGTAAGTATAACTGTGAAATTGCAATTGAATTTTTAAGAGAAGTACATCAAAATGTGATGGAAACAATAACAACACTAAAATATTATAACATTAATGCTGTTATCACAATAAGAATTAATGTCAACAAACTAAATTAACCAAAATAAAACCAAAATCTTTTTAAGGAAAAATATAATAAAACTTAAAAACTTATCTTGGAACTTCTTTATTTTCCTTTAAATCCTTTATCCAAAAACTGAAACTGTTTAGCTTATTATTATGTCAACCTGTGTTTATTATTATTGTTCTTCGAATTTGGAAACGGCGATAAAATATTACCTTTTAATATTACCTATAAAAAGTACTAGAATTCCTCGACTTTTATGTCGAATTCTTTTTATCCAGAGTGAAAAAGTGATTTTTTTTTTCATAAAAAGAACATGCAAAAATATGATCCAGTTTTGTAGTTGTATTTGTGAACTGTCATTGAATATTTTTGTAATTAATTGTATTTAATTAATTAGTTTATTATTAATTTTTAATTTAAAACACTATTTAAACAACATTTTATTTAAAAAGTAACTATTTCACTATTAAAAAAAATAATAAGTAAATGGCGTTTTGTTTGTTTACTAATTTTTAAAATTAAAATTGAATATATTAAAATTATACTAAAAATATTATTTATTTTACTATTGATTTATATCAAAAAACAAATTTTTGAAACGCAGAAATTTAAATTCAAAAATAACCACAAATTCAAAACAAAATTTTTCTTCTATGTGAATGTCAAGAAAAAAAAAACAAAGTGTTTTATCCTTTGTTTTATAGAAGATAGATCAACAATCCTCTGATAGATTTTTTTAATCTATCCTGATTCATACAATACAAACGACGATTAATCCGAGGATTTTTATCTTCTATCCGCATTCATACAATCGGCCCTTAATGTTATATGAGTTTGATGTGTCGATTTTGAGTTTCGTTATTTTTAAATTTATATTTTGAATTATTTTAGTTTTTGAACTGACTTAAAAAAGAGGAGGTTCTGTGTTTCATTATGGCTTCTATTTTTATGTATGTTGATCGATTTCTCAAAAACGGCTCGTTCGATTTGGATGATTTAAATCGTATTCTATTTGGGTTGATTTTGAGAGGGTCCCATAATTTTTTATGATGTGAAAAATCCGTTTTCAGAAAATTAGAAAACCCGCATTTTTATGTATTTTAGGAGATTTAATCAAAACATCTTAATCTGTTTGGATAGCTTGGGTTGTATTATATTGCTATAGATATCGAGGTGGTCGTATACAGTGGCGTACGCAGGATTGAGCTATGGGGAGGAGGGGGGGTTAGATAAAAAATTCAATTTGATTTTTATGTTTTTAGAGTTCCGTTTTCATACGGAACACTATTGGTGAGACTACGATGTGTTTTTGTATTAAAATCGGTTATGTCATAAACTATAAATCCTATATGGACCTGAAATTTAAGATGCGTATAAAACTAGCATATCCCCTGAAGATGACAGTTACAAAAAAAAAAATAAAGTTGTTTCTGTTTGTTTTACAATGCAATGTAAGGTCTTTAAGAAAATACTTTTTTTGCCGAGCCAAGTAGGGTTGAATTCAGTATCCCCTAAAAATGTATTTTAGAATTTTTTACTACACAGTTTTTTAAATAAAATTGAATAAAATCGTTATTTTCATGTTTTCTTTCCCCACTTAGTTCCGAACCTATTTAATAAAAAAACTTCAAAAGTCTTTGGAAATATAAAAATAGTGGTAATTTTTTGAACGAAAAATATATAGAAGTGTAACATACTCATAATCGTATTTATTAAGGGGGTTGGAATGAGAAGGGGAAACACAATTTAAAATCCAAATCATATTTTTTTAGAATTTTTAGGTGCACAGTTTTTCGAGCTTAATTGACAGAAAAATTTTAAAAATTCACAGAGAAAGGAAGTGAACGAAAACTATAGCGAAGTGTCACATAATTATTTTTCTATATTTTGAGGGGGTGAGATTGGGAAAGGGTGAAAAAAGCTTTTTTGACCCTAACAAGTGAAATGTCATAGGAAAGAACACTTAATTTAAGAAACATTGTAAGTTTTTTAGAATTTTGCGCTGCACAGTTTTTGAATTATCGTCAATGCTATTATTGAATTGTTTTTTTAATTAATAATGTTTGTTTTCCAATATAAACCATTTACAAGTTCGTGTATTTGAATCTCTCTTTAGTTATCCTAAACTGCTTTTGCTAATATTTAACGAGATTTAACGAATTGCTTCCTCATATATTGTTCATTCTCATCCACCATCTGTGTTTGTATATATATTCTTTCTCCTGAATCAATAAAGTTGGCCTGATTTTCATCGTCGCCATAATCTCTCATTTCCCAGTGAACACAAGACGTAAATATGACATCACACGAACGTCATATATATGTAATGTAGTTGTTACGTAAATTTGATATAAAACTGACACTCGTCATGACTATATCCTGGTATCATTTATATGATGCTTTCATGACATCACACTGATCTTAAATTTGACTTTGATATGATGTCATAATTTGGATTTAAATATGACCTTATTATGATTTTGTTAAATTTCACTAGAGGTATATCCATTTTAATTGTATATAGTTTGAAAAATTTTGCGTATAGTTAGTTATTGCTTCCTAGCTATAACCTGCTAGAACAGTAGGTAATTAGAGACCAATGAATGAATGACGGGTAAGTGTTTTTGTTTAATTGTTATTAAATTTGTTTTTTAAGTAAAAAAAAAAATACATCACAAAAAAATTTATATTATATGATATCAACCTTATATCATAACAACGTCACAAATATCTCCACAGACATCACATTTATGTCATAGTTATACTAATATCATTATTTTTATATCATGTTCTTACGTAAACAAGTGGGAAATAATGATATACATATGACTTATATATTTTTTTTTTTTTTTTAATAAAATGTGTTGTGTAATAGGGTTTAGAATATGTGTCACAACAACACATAAATACCTTTTAAGACCTAGGTCTAGACCTGGGTCCCACAACAACTGGCGTTCTAAGGTGTAGATTAACGCTTTTTTTAAACATCTGTGGGTTGAAGCCACCTGAGACTAAGTGTTCCGGCAAACTATTCCATTTGTACGCAGTTCGGACAAAGAAGTCTCTCTGCGATCTGCCAGTATGACAGCGCGGGATCTTTACCGTTTCACTGGTTGCGGCAGCCGATTGCCGAGTGGAACGGGGGTAAGAATAAGTTTGAGGCATGATGCCGCTGATTTCATCTGAGCACTGCTGATGACGATATTTGTAAAAAACAACGAGGTCAGCAACAGTGCGACGATGTTGTAGGGAATCAAGTTTTGATGTCAAAGTTCGATCACCTACAATTCGTATAGCCCGCTTTTGAACAGAGTCCAAGAGGGCCAAGATGGAAACAGAGGCAGCACCCCAAACTTGACAGCAGTACTCCATACAGGGACGCATATAGGACTTATAAACATGGAGCAATTGGTATGGAGTGAAAAATTTTTTGCATCTATTTAGGAGGCCGAGTTTTTTAGACGCGCTTTTTGCCATCGCCATTACATGATCGTTCCAGAGTAGGTCATTTGAAACTGTGACACCCAATAAACGAATGTTTTTACATTCACCTATTGGTTCATCACACATACTAAATAAAATATCTTTGGGGAACTCGGTCTTTAATCTGGAAACAATCAACAGCTGTGTTTTGGTGGAGTTGAAATTGACAAGGTTTTGGTCACCCCAGTCGGCGACTTTATTCAGGTCTTTGTTCAAGTTTATGACAGCGTCTCTCCGGACAGGATTAATTCGTTCGTGCATTTTACCTTTTGAAGGAAGGGGCTCGAACGACTTGTGCAGAGTACTATCATCTGCAAAACTATTTATAGGGTTACTGGTGATTTTCAACAATTCGTTGATATAAATCAAAAATAGGGTTGGGGACAATACTGAGCCTTGGGGTACACCAGCGTTAATTAGTTTAGACTCAGAAGAAAATCCGTCTAAGATTACCGAAATGTATCGGTTGGATAGAAAATTTTGAATCAGCTTCACAACATTGGGATGAAAACCGTACGCAACGAGCTTGTTGATTAAGTTGGCATGCCAGACTCGATCGAATGCCTTGGAGATGTCTAAAGCGATAACGTATGTTTCACCACCTTTATCAAGTATGCTGTTCCAACAATGCGCTACATAGTTTAATAGATCGGTAGTTGATCTTTTGTTTCGAGAACCGTATTGGCTGTCGGATATTAAATGATTTTCCTCCAGAAATTTTGAAATATGTGTATTAATATAATGCTCATAGACTTTGGATAGGACCGATAGTAAAGCTATTGGCCTATAATTTGAGATATCGGATTTTGGTCCCTTTTTGGGGACGGGCTGGACATTTGCCAACTTCCAGCACGAGGGAAATATACCAGATTTGTAGGATTGGTAGAATATTTTAGTTAAAGTTGGTGCAAGTTCTTTGGAAAAGGTTTTTAAAATAATGGGTGAAATATTGTCCATTCCTGATGCTTTGTTGATGTTTAACCCCTTTAAAAGTTTAGCGACTATTTTGGGTTTGAAGTGAAGTTCATTCATATTAACTCCTGAAGACTGGATTTGGGGTATTTCTTTAGGAGTTTCCAAAACAGTGGAGTTCAGAGCAAAGCGTTCAGCGAACAAGTTAGGCAGACCCAGATCTTACATAAGATGTGACTTAGCGTGATGTCATTTTGATATCACAATGACGTAAATGTGTTTTCTGGGCTTAGAATTGTTTTTAATGTGTTTTAATTCGCGTCGCATTTCTTTCAATTACAGTAAACTTTGTTTCGCAGATCAGTTGCATTCGATGTACCTGGTTACTGATCATTCGAAAACTTTGTTTAAGCTCGATTGAAATCTTTGTAGAAATGTTTCCTCATCAACTGTTCCAAAACAAACAATACACGTTAAACCGTTGATTTCACAAAATACCGGACAAAATATTAAATTATTTTTCCGTCTATTTTCACCAAAAGTAAAAGAACTTTTTTTAAATTTTGAATCCAAGGAAGTCTTAAATCTAGTGCGAGGTTTAGATATTATTATAATCTAAAAAGGTGTCACTACCAAGCCAATATCGTTTCAATGTTAAATTCAAAAATATTTTTAACAGCTGTAAAATCCACTGATGAGATTCTGCGATAACCTGTTTCAAAGATCTTATCGCTTCTTCCTGGACGAGCCCCCAAAAATTGTAGGATTTCATAGATTATTTACAGAAATTTATATAATAAATTCTACTTGCAAAACTTTCTTTCAAAATAATTTTATTTTATTGCTGTCATACGCGCAAAATCAAATAAAGAACTATCTCAGTTATAGTTTAAAATCAATCCAGAAAAAGAATCACAACAGAAATTCTTTACTATTAAAAACAACAAGCTATTTAATGACAATAGATTTTATGGAAAAATCTATTGAAGATTTTCATGCATATCTTATGTTAAATTAGGGTTGAGACAAAGACATCTACCAAGTGCAAGGGTGTTAAAGAATCACTTCTTACTCTGCCGCCCAAAGCCAAAATTTACTTTGGCACTTATTTAATTTAATACTTTTATATAGTATCAATACTATTAATTTTTAATACTATTATATACTTTGTATTCCTTATTTAAATAAATAATTAGATATGTTTAAGTTAATATATGTCTATGACAGATTTTTTTCATGCGTACCGGTTGTTAAATACTTCGAATATCACCACTGTTTATATGTCCATTAAAAGTAGAATTTATTAAATCGAACCGAAATAGATCGGATGGTCGTGCATAAAAGTCACCATTGCAATCATTCTAGGAAACATAAACGACTTTATTCGTCGATTAACGACAGAGAGTTAAGTGTTTTCGACTTATTCTGCGAAATATAGTTAGTTATCTAGATATTTTTGAACAACCTTCAAAATTTCACAACCAATTCCATTGATCTAGCTTAGGAAATTTCGCTTAATCTTCTTTATTATTACTGATTGCTAATAGAAACTAATATATTATATACAACTTAGCATAGCACCTAATCATATATTTCTTTTGATTAGCTTTGATGGAAGTTTGTGTAAAACTTTGATTACAATACGAATCGGGAAAATTAAACTCAAAATTCTTCGTATATTTTTCATACTTATATTTTAAATTTTCAAATTCTATTAAACTTTAACTTATATATTTATGTATAATTTATTTTTAGAATACTTTAAATTTTTTTTAAAATTAGAAAAATATTAATTTGTGTTAATTTTTGTTTATCGTAGTTTATATTTTTTATTTATAATTTATATTTATAATTTTATATTCAAAAATATCTTATTTTTGCAAAATATTAATTAAAGAATCGAAATTTTTTGATATTTTGTTTTAGTGAATAACAATGTATTGAAATTCTAGTTAACGATAGTGATTGCTATCTTTGAGGCTCACTCACTCCGAATAGATGTTCCAGCAAACTAATTTTTGATATATAATACACTGAAAAAAAAATTAAAGTAATGACAACCTCATCTCGAAGTTAACAGTTTATTATTCAAACAAAGAAAAAATACTTGCAAACAATTTCACGGTGGTTGGAACAACTACAGGAAAGCATTTTCCTGACAACAGAATTACGTTTATTTAAAATATAAAAGGTTACATATATTGCATGTATGCATTATAAGTGGTTGAATAAAGTTAAAAATTATTTCAATGAAAAAATTTTGATTTTATAATAGAAGTATTTGAAATTAATTTAATTATATTTTATGTTCAAATAAACACTACGTGCGGATCTCTAAACTACACCGTTCTGTAACCGTACAGCTGTTAAATCAATTTCAAAGTTCGATTCGTCATATCCGCCTCTATGACGAGGTTGGGCAACTGCATTTCGATTGAAAATAGAACATGTTTTTTTCAGTGCAAGTTTCAGTTACAACCTAAATTTATCTTTTTGTAATGATTTAGTCGGGTGATCTTAATGCTCAGAATGACATGTTCGTTTAACCAACAAAAGAAACCATTAAGATAGCATTATAGTCAGCTAGTTAGTTTTAGACAAACCGATTTTCTTTAAATTTAGAGATTATGCTGTATCGTGTAACTCATGTATCGTGAACGAGTCAATGAATTTTTTGAGTACATATTTTATATTTTTGAGTCTTCGAAATGAGTCATTCATATTGGTGTGATAACCATTAGAAATCTAACAAATTTAATATTTTTTCAACTTGCATATGAAATAAATCACAAAAGCTATTATGTGGGTAACAGATGTTGAATTTTTTTAAATTTATTTAAGGATAAACAAAAATATAACATTATTTGCATTTAGGTAATCCAAAAAAATTAAATATTTTGACTTTAAATGAATGCATTTTTAAATAAATTTTGTGAGTTTGATATCAAAATCGACAGTTTTTACTTTGATCATATTGATTGTTTTAATCTATAAATTCAAAAGTATTCTTTGAACCTATAATATATTAATTATTAATTTTAGTTTATGAAGAAGAAAAAATGAGAATAAATGTTTTTTTTACTAAAATATAAATAATTATTATAAAAAAAATTATGTTAAAAAACAAATTAAAATTAAGTTTGTAATTTTGTATAAAAAATATTTATAATTTTAGTTACATCTAAGCTAACAGAACAAAATATATTAAATTATATTATATTCATTTAAATGTAAAATTAATTCATAAAAGTTTCTTAAAATCAATAACTTTATACATGCTTGTAGGGGGCTGGTAGATAAGTATTTTTTGTCTTTGAATTTTGTGAAATTATATTCCACTAATTAACTTGTTCTTGCTCTTTCTCTTTATGTCTTGTTTTTTACATTTCTTTGAATGCTATTGCTGCTGTTGTTGTTGTTGTTGCTGCTGTTGTTGTTGTTGTTCTTGATGTTGTTGCAATATTGAAGATGATTGTGGGGACAAGACAACTGTACTTGTTCCATCCGCTGAACTTGTTGTTACTAATTGGGGTAATTGGATTTGAACAGGTACCATTTGGTTATCACTTGTTGGAACCTGGAAATGGAAATATACAAAGTAAAAACACGTTGATCAAGTGCGAATTCAACTATTTATTCTTAAAAAATATATAAAAAAAAACAAAAAACAAGATTTTCGTGTAAAAATCTGAGAACGCATGTTGTTGTTTAACTCAAAATTGTGATTCATAAATTAGATGCATCGATCATCATACTTTTAGCTACGCTACTGTTACAACAACATTTGAGCAACAGTTTACGTCATTATGATTAATTTTGATATGCATTATTATCCAATAAAAATAAATTGTTATTCATTATAAAATCGGTATTTCAGGAAACTAATAAAAAATTGTTTAAGTGATTAGTTGATTTTTAGTATTGGATATAGATCTTAAAATGTATTTATGTGTTGTTGTGACACATATTGTAATTTATCCTATTACACAACATTTTTTACAGAAAAAAACAGCTAAAATGTGGGGCTGGGTTGATTAATCGGTTTTGGACAAAATCGATTAACCGATTAATCTGTTCAACTTTGCACTGATTAATGGATTAATCGAGTTTTAAAAAATATATAATTTTATAAAAGGATATGCAATTATTCATTAGATTTTATTCATTTAATTTTTTTTTTAATAAGAAGTGTTGTGTAGTAGGAATTACAAAATGTGTCACAACAACACATAGATACCTTTTAAGACGTAGGTCCCACAACAACATGCGTCTTGAGGTATAGGTGGACGCTTTTTTTAAATCTTTATGGATTGAAGGCACTCGAGACTATTGATTCGGGCAAAGCATTCCATGTGTACGATGTACGCACAAAGAAATCTCTTTGCATTCTATTACTATGACAGTGAGTAGTGAGTAATCTCGACCGCCCGCACAAACCGATTGACGAGTAAAACGGGGAAAAACATATGTCTGAGGCATTATGGACCTGATTTCATCCGAGCACTGCTGGTGACGATATTTATAAAAAACAACGAGATCAGCAACAGTGCGACGATGTTGCAGGGAATCAAGTCCTAATGTTAAATCTCGATCACCAACAATTCGTATAGCTCGCTTTTGAACAGAGTCCAAAAGAGCCAGGATAGTAAGATGTTTATTTTAATGTTTATTTTAAGATTTTATTGTGTGTATATCTGTATATACGAAAACAATGAAGTGGTTACCACTATCTGGTTGATGATTGTAATTTACTAGACTAAAATTTAATAAACTGAATAGAAAAAGTTAGGATTTTTATGAATAAAGTTATTAAGCAAGTTAGGCATTCTCAATTTTTACAACAAAAAACTAGTTGCATTGAAACATCTTTCAGATATAACAGAAAATGCGATATAAATTTTCTCAAATATGTTGTGACGTTTGTTCATACATATTTTGAGAATTATTATTTATTTTTCAAGATCTGTTTAATTTATTTAGAAAAACAGTATTAGTAATAACACCAGAATTACAAGAAGAAGAGAATAACTTTTATTGTTTGTAAACTTATAAGTTTATATATCTTTCGAGTAACAAATTTGTGTTCACTTATTCAGAAAAATATTTATTAAAACAATAACGATTAATCAGTTTTACTTTGTGATTAAACGATTAATTGTTTACTTCAAATAAGAAAATGATTAATCGATTAATCAACCCATCCCTACTCAAATGTGTTAAAACTCAAATATAGAGAAAACCGATTTCAACTGGCAACAGAAACAATAATTAACCACACCATTAACCATACGAACCGAACCCCTTCGTCATAATATTTTTTGCTTTTATTTTCAAAGATAATCAAATCGGATTTATTTGTATAAGTTTATCACAAATTTAGTAGAGAGATGTAGGCCCATAGAATAACGGAAAAAGATATGGCTTACGTGTTATTGTCGGTTACAGGTCAGAATTTTTTTTAATCTTTGGGGAAGGGTACTCACATAATGGACCTGCCGAGTGCACTCGCTCGGAACCTGGGGACTGGAGTTATTGTACAAATTCGGCTGGAAATGTTTTTTTGCTTCCTTGTAAGCGATATAACTCGTAAATGGTGCACTATTGGATACTGGTGACATGGAACGTTCTTGTTCCTTAAATGTTTTTCTATAACTTAAAATAAAAAAAAGAAAACAAAAAAATTTGTTTGTTGCAAATTTTTGCAAAAAACTGCGAAAAAATGTCTAAAAAACGATATTTTTCAATTAAATTTAGTTACATATTTGAAAATAATTGTTTATAATATAATTGACCCCTCTATCTTGTAGCTGATACCTCAACAAAAAATATAAGCTTTGGAACGTTTCATTCGGCTTAATAGTTTTTGCACAATTCCATTTTGCACTTAGTGTCTGAAAAAAAGTTGTTAACTTTGGGCAGGCCGCAGGGTCTGAGTTTTTATCTGATCGCAATTTGCTTGACGGCAGTCAAAAGGATCAAAAGGAAAAGGAGCTTTAATTAACAATTGTGTTGCCTATACCCATATTCAATATTAACACAATTACAGCGGTTCAAAAAGCGGTGAAAATTCCTTAGTTGCAAAATTAAATTTCTCAACGAATTTAGAACTTAACGAGATGCGGTTTTAAAATTTGCAAAGTGGTTAGAAAACCAAAGATTTAAAAAAATAGACCTCTTTAACATGATTTGGGACAGAGTTATGACCCATTTTGTTTTTAAAACCCCGATTGTGACCTTGATTTTATATGAAATATACTGACAGGGGCGGAGCCTTTCCCTCCAAAATGATGCTTTTGTGCTAAAAAGATGCTGGGTTTGTACTTACCGAACACGCGATTGGCGCACTCTGACTCCTGCTAATAACATACTCTATGAAGAAAGGAAACGTACTGTAGTATACAACAGACGTACGAAGTACTACACGTAGCGACGCGATGTAGAGTTGAGCATTATTGTAATAAATTTAATGAAAAAGTAATGAACTACATATGTGTAATGCTTTTTATAGTATAATTAATTACTTATTAAAATGTTATAGTAATTAATGTATTAAATAGCTAATTGATTACAAATTAATTGATTAATATTTTATTTTAAAACAATATAATACACAAATATTTTTATAATGTAAAAAATAAAAGCAAAATGTACTGTTTCCAGGGACCCGAAAGAGAAAAAATCATGATTTATGTTAATTTAACAACATTATAATAAACTTTTTGTTTAAAAATATTATTAAGTTATTAAAAAAAATGGGACATCTCGGTCCTGTATCATGTTAGAGAGTTCTATTTTTTTAAATCTTCGGTTTTTTAAGCAAGATTGCGTTCAGATAAAAACTCAGACCTTGCGGCTTGCCCAAAGTTAACAACTTTTTTCCAGATATTAAGTGCACAATGGAATTGTACAAAAACCATTAAGTCGAATGCAACGTTCCAAAGCTTATATTTTTGGTTGAGGTTTTAGCTACAGATAGGGGGGGTGTCAATTATATTACAAACAATTATTTGCAAACAACTAAATTCAATTGAAAAATATCGTTTTTTAAACATTTTTTTCGCAGTTTTTTGCAAAAATTTGCAACAAACAATTTTGTTTTCTTTTTTTTTATTTTAAGTTATAGAAAAACATTTAAGGAACAAGAACGTTCATTTTTAAATCTTCGGTTTTTTAAGCAAGATTGCGTTCAGATAAAAACTCAGACCTTGCGGCTTGCCCAAAGTTAACAACTTTTTTCCAGATATTAAGTGCACAATGGAATTGTACAAAAACCATTAAGTCGAATGCAACGTTCCAAAGCTTATATTTTTGGTTGAGGTTTTAGCTACAGATAGGGGGGGTGTCAATTATATTACAAACAATTATTTGCAAACAACTAAATTCAATTGAAAAATATCGTTTTTTAAACATTTTTTTCGCAGTTTTTTGCAAAAATTTGCAACAAACAATTTTGTTTTCTTTTTTTTTATTTTAAGTTATAGAAAAACATTTAAGGAACAAGAACGTTCCATGTCACCAGTATCCTAAACTGCACCATTTACAAGTTATATCGCTTACAAGGTCGTAAAAAACATTTCCAGCCGAATTTGTTGAATAACTCCAGCAATTCTATGGGCCTAATGTTGTATAAAATTATATAGGTATTTCAATGAATACCTTTTGCATTGTTTTATTTTTAGCGAAAAAAGGGACCGAATTGTCATTTTGTTAAATATTAGGAATGATTTAAAAAACTGTACGTATCTCCTTCGAGCAGTTTGAAGGATAATTTACCGATACAAAAATTATATGTGTTATAGCGTTTTGGGGTGTGTTGTTCACGAAAATAATATTTTTTTATTTAAAATGGTTTTGATATTAAAACCAATGATTTTTTTTTTGTTTAAGCTTAACTACCCTGCATTCTGCAATAATAGTGGTAAGCAATTAAATGATTACACCGTCAAATAAATTTAATCGATTTTGAGATGTTAAAATCTCACGTTAAAAAGTAGTGAACGCTTTGAGATAGCGAAAACAAAATTCAGTATCAATCATAAATAGTGGTAAAATTGGCAACTATCACACTTTTATTGACAGGCACTGCAGTTAACATAAAAAATACTTACATGAATTGTAACTTCTGGTAGGCAAATAGTTGTACTTTGGGATTTAATGCTATCTTCTTTTATATGCGTAATAGATTCTATGTTTGTCATAGGAGATGAAATTATTGAGTTTACTGTATTATTATTATCATTAATATTAATGGTATCCGAATTATTATTAGTTTTACTATTATTCAATAATGCAGCAGCGTTAGCCATTTCCTCTTTTAACCTTTTTGTAGCATGGGACTTAGCATGCTTTCTTAGATGATCTTTCCTATAAAATCCTTTTCCACATTCGCAGCAAATCTGTAAAAAAAAAAATTGAAATAAAAACTGCGATAAGAATTACTCTTAAAGTATATTACCTCAGTTTTAGCACCGCTATGAATAACAAAATGTAAATTTAAATGCTCTTTACGCTTAAAACCTTTCGTACAAACACTGCACGTATACGGACGATCGGGATTATGTCCAGATTTATGTCTTTCTAAATGCTCTTTTCGTTTAAGACCAGCTCCACATATGTCACAAATAAAACGACGTTCTATTTTATGTACTGTTAAATGTTGTTCCAAATTTTCTTTTTCCGGATATGCCATATGACATTCCGGACAGCAATACAATGCTGTACCATCTAATGCGGTTGCAATATGAACTTGCCCTGGTTTTGGTTTCTTTGGTTTTGGTGGTTTCTTTTTATATTTTCTTTTCTTTTTCAATTTTCCATTTTCCTCTGTATTTTCCGTTGTAATTATCACATCGGGAATTATGGTTTCCCCAACACCCATCATTGAATGATTACTTGTGGAGTTTTCGTCTTCTGATTCAGCCTATTATTAATGAAACCAAACTTAAGTTGTATTACTTTTAATATAAAAAATAATAAATATAGTTTACCTTCACTGAAATATGTGTGTTAAATTTTAAATAGGAATTTAAATCAAGAGATTGACCAGCAAGGGGTATACGAGAAAAATATTCTGATAAATCAGTTGTTTGAGTAGTTACTGTATTTTGTGTTATTGGTTCCGATTTTATGTTTATTATTCGATTATTGTCATGATCAGTATCATCTACTTCACTTTTACAAATTATAGCATTTTGAAGTAAATTTGTAGTATTTGTTCCTTGAGATTGTGTCAGTTGTTGTTGTTGATGAACTTGAGCTAAAAGTGGCAAATCTTGTGGTTGTATAGCAGCTACAATAGTCATTGCCTCACCAATATTATGATTCTGTAACACTTCACCGTCTTGAGGGGCATACGCAACGGTTAGCACTGTTGTTTGATCTTGATGAAAACCTTGTATTGGTATTTGCATCTGCCCCATATGATACTTTGGTTGTTGTTGCATTGGTGGATTTGGGTTTAGGATTTGTATATGTACAGTTTGTTGGGCATCACCTGGTTTTGCTCCAGGCATTGTTATTGGTAATGTTATGTATCCATGTGCTTGAGTTATTTGCGCTGCGCTGTTCGGTTGATGATTTTGATTTGTAAATTGTGGTGTACCATCAACAGGACGTAAATAATGAACACCTCCATCGCCACCCACAAGTCCAACAACCTTTTAAATAGATTGTTTCCAATTAATATTGTAAATTAATAGAAAATTATGCTTTATTTCACACTTACTTGGCCATTTGCTGTTGTTATATTTTGTACTAATTTTGCTGTCGTAAATTGACTAACACTATTTGTGGGTAAGGTTCCAAACTGTGTAGCAAATGGTGAAAAATTCATTTTCTGAAACTAAAAACGAAAATAATTTTAATACGATATAAAAACTTCAAGCTTGGATCACAAGTTTTTTTTTACTAATTAGTTAGAGATTTTTAGCACACTAAATATGAAATATTCATTATTCAGACTCTGAATAGCCGAAGATACAATGTCAACTAGAAAGGAAGGAGATGGGATTAAAGGAATGAGGATATGGGATAACTATATTAATTGTTTTAAATGACGTTTGACATTTTCTTTAAATGTCTGAGGGAAAAATTCATCAGGAAATACGGAGGGGGCATTGAGTTCCACAATTTGGCCACTCTTTTAAAATAATCGTTCTGGAAGGACATATAGTTCTACAACGAGGTATTTGGACAGCAGATGGATGGGATAACTCTGAAGTTCTTGTTCATCGATTGAACTACGCACACAATGGAAGGATATTTTGAATTTCCTTAAAGGAGAATTCGCTAAATAATATTTATAATAAATTTATATTTATAAATAACAATTCAGCCACATTTTTTCGGTGCTCAATCCAGCTGATCGGTTAGTTCGGTATTACCAATAAACCGGTATTACTTTTCTCTGTACAGATTCTAGACATTCTATTGTTGACTGACAAGCACCTCTTAAAACATCACAGCAGTATTCCATAGGTGGACGAATAAAGGACTTATAAATCAGTAAAAGTTGATTGAGATTGAAAAACTTTTTAGAGCGGCTCAAGAATCCTAATTTTTGCATGGCAGATTTAGAGAGGGTGAGCGCGTGTTTATTCTATTTCAAGGTTATTTTCAATAACAACTCCAAGAAATCTAACTGATTCAACCTCATAAAATTCCTCATTGTTATCTTAATAGGGAAGTTTTTATGCCGCTCTGTTCGTGAAAGACTGCAAATGCAACAAGATTACGATCGCCACATTCCATTGTACGATAGAATCGATTAACAGATCTCTATCAGTAGTGACTGCAGTATAAGATCAAAATTTAGGAGATGTATCAATGAGTTATCATCATCAAAACTATGCATTGGGTGCACTGTGGAAATAAGTAAATCATTAATGTATATTAGAAGTAAGATTTGTGAGAGTGCAGAGCCTTCAGAAACACCAACATTGTTTGTGAAAATATTGGATGTAACACCATCTAAATTAACATGAAATTGACGATCTGTGAGGAAACTATGAATCCATGAGACAGTAAGATCATCTATATATGCCATAAGATTTTTATTTAGCTATAAGATTTCTATGTCCCACTTTGTCAAATGCTTTAGAAATATCAAGTGAAATACTGAATGTTTCAACATTGTTTTAATGATTTGTTCCACAGCTGGGTTACGTAGGCTAACAAACAGGTCACCTGTTGTATAACTTCTTCGAAAACCATACTACTTATCATCTATAATTCGAGACATATCCAAGTATTCTATTAGATTATAGTTCAAATATTTTAGCCAAAACCGGCAGAATTGAAATTGGTCTGTAATTATAGGGATCAATCTTACTGCCTTTCTTCGATGTGGGTTGAACACAAGCCAGCTGCGACGAATCGGGAAATATTCCAATTTTGTATGATAAATAGAAAATTTTTCTTGCAAAGTGTTTAAGAATGAGGGGTGGAATATCGTCGGGGCCAGCGGATTTATTGATATTGATAGAAAGAAGCGTTTTTCGTGCAATATTACAAAAACGTAATATTACAATATTACGAAAACTAATTGGTTTCATTTTTGGTTCAAGTGGGAGAATAAGTGTAGGTGACTAGGGAGGTTCAACTATGTTTGAGTTTTCTGCAAAAATACGACCCAAAATATCCGCCTTCTCTTTCAAGTCGCTCAGGAGTATGCCATTCAGAACTAAGGTTGGAATAGAGGATCGAGTAAGGCCAGAGCAATGGCCTGATTTAACTGCCTGAAAGAAACTACGAGAGCCAGATGGGTGCTCGAAAAATGGAGTTTTAGGATTTTTGCAAGCCTATTATGAACATGGTCTCATCAACACCTGAGATCTTCAATGCCAGAAATTTATGGTGCTTAGAGTTCAACTCGTAAGCCTTAATTCTCATATGTACATGAAAGCAAACTTCGAGCAAATATACACATTCGAATTGAGACCTCTTATGTTGGTGAAATCAATGCTGTAGGTTTCCAATGCTCAGCTGTTGGAAAAAAGGCACTCAAGCTCTATTAGACTATTATATATCTTTTAATTCTTTCTTCTGTATACTGAATTCTTTATACTGAATTTCATTCAAAAATTTGAAAACCATGCGTTACGAGGAATTGCAAATAACATAATTTTAACTCACAAAACTATAATTAGTCTGATTTCCAAACAAATTTAATGATAATTGCTAGTAAAATTATTTTAAATCAAGGTAGGAAAGTAAGCATACAAAAGTAATGACTCACATAATTTATGAAGAAACATTCATTATTTTAAATTTAACACAATATCTGGTTGAGTAACAATGTTGCTTTAGATTAAAATCAACGAATCATTACTGTTTACTTAGTCCTCGTTCAATTGTGTTTTGACAAATTTTTAGTTTCGGTAACTTACCTTCTTGCCTTTGGTTAATTGACTCTGACGATTAGTGACATTGTTTCAATCGTTAATTAATGAGTGTGCTAATTCAATTTTACGTCGATAAAGATGACACGACGGTAATATTTACAGTATAATAAAGCACAAATCTTGTTCAATTTACTATAGTGCTTATTTTGTCTTTATTTGCTTGAGTTGAACAATTTTGTTTAGAATCAAAACTAAACAATATAAATTGAATAACGACAAACTTCAACTTGTTTACCAAAATAATGTATTTATTATGATCTCAATGGGTGATATATTAAGGATGTTTACATTTCTCACTTAGTATTTATTGCTAAATTGGTAAAAAAATTATATTTAGAAAATAATTATTCAACATGATGGCGTTCATACTACAAATATAATGATAATTAATAATTGGGATATGTGACTCATGTTGATTTGCTGTCCAATGTGTTTGTTTATGTTTTGCTAAATGTTAAGCAACCCAACATAATCAATTCAACGATTGAATGTTATTTATTGTTAAATAAAATATTTAATATTTTTGATTGATTTTTGCGCAACAGCATTCAATTGAGAAGAAAAAGGAGCTTTCATAAGATGCAAGAACGTTTAGTTTTCATTTCACAAAGCATGATTTGTTTATGCCATGATCATGGCTCTACATTTTATTGAAGACGAGTTTAAGCATGATCAAAATAGTTTTGTTGTGAGATTTTAGACGTTGAAAAGTTTTTCAAGATCTTTGAAGAACTCTGAAAAAAAGAAATGTCATAGATTACTAAAATACATTTTATACATGAGGGCAAATCGATAATGGATAAGACCATAGTAAGACCTGCTAATCTCATACTCATACATTATCATAGGTAGTTGTGTTACTATACTGTGATACATTTCACGTTTATCTAAGGTACCTATAAGTCAGACATCTTATCCGCTATCTATCATGTACCATAAGCTCGTTGTCATGTTCATCATGAGCGGGATTGCTTCCCCAATCCTATTTGATCAGTGTGTATCAAAGAATGGATCTCGCTGAATTGACTGTAAGCGTATCAACATCTGGGCACCTATCAACTAAACAATCCGCATAGACTGCCAACAGGTAAGAATAAAGCCCTGTTAGCATAATAAAATATTTAATTGGCCGTTTTATATTTATTTCTACATCTTATTCATGAAATATCAAATTTTATTATATAGATTTTTTGTTTAGTTATTATTTTCCTTAAAAAACTGTTGATCAAAATATGACAAAAACGAAAATATATGCCTGCATTGCAAGTAGTAAAACAAAGGTGCGCATTTCGCCGGCTGATAAATTAGATTTACAGAGACAATCTCAATTCGACTCAAAATTCAACTTCAAATTTTATATTTGCAGATTGAACGTCAACCGTGACATAATCCGTGCACCGTGCATAAAATAATCTTGAGCGTTAACCGGATATTATTTTTTTTACAGAGAATAAAATATCCCTGACAAAACACTAAATTCGAAATATTGGCTTAAATTAGCTTTTAAACTCCCTCAATGTGTATGTATACATGTGAATGTTGCATATATAAACCTTTTCCAAATGTTGTGCTACATATAGTGTGGTGAAAGCTGTAACGTGAAGGCTATGTAATCTTAACGGTTTGTGTTTTGTAATTATAAGGTTATCCAAATTCCGTAATTATAAGGTTATCGTTACCGGTTACATCAATGTTAACAAAAAATCGTGGTTAGAACTTTTTAAAACGACCGACGAAGACAGCAATAAAACACCTGCATAAATATAAAGTTGTAAAAAGTCCAACTTGCTGTCTGGTTATAAAAGTTTGCTCCTAAATCTGTCACATCTATGCCAGATATCACGATTGCCGATGTCGAAAATTGTAGGAAGTGCGCCTCCAAATTTAATTCACAGTTTACAGAACAGCTAAAAGTAAACATGAGGAGTCTAGATTCGTTCTCAGATACTTCCGAAAACTCAAAGATGACAGCACTGAGAATATCAATTTTACAAATATTGAAGTTGAAAAGGCAATTAGAACAATCAAACCCTCAAAAGCAATTGGACCCGACGGCATATCGGCTGTCATGCTTAAACACATTGAACCTAACGAAGTGAATTACCTCACAACAATACTAAATACATCACTAAATACTCTCCAGATACCGAATGTTTGGAAAACAGTCAAAATTAAGCCAAAATTCTCAAACTCGAAGAACAAGGAAAGTCATACAGGCATCTACCGCAAAATTTATTGAAGCGCTTCTGCTACCAAGTATATCAAGCTCCTGCATTCTAGCTCAACATCAACATGGCTTCCGGCAAGCACACAGCACAACTACCGCCCTTCATAAAATACAAAATCGAAATCAGCGATGGTCTGAATCAAAAACAGCCATGTGCAAGAACAATCTTAGTCGCTCTCGATCTATCAAAAGCGTTTGACACAGTGTCGCACGCAACACTATTAAACGACACCCTAAAAACAAACTTGCCAAGTATAATAAAGCGCTGGTTGTGTAACTATTTGAGAGGCCGTCAAACATATGTAGATTTCAGAAACTGCAAATCTAAAATGAGAACGCTAAGAAAAGGTGTACCACAAGGAGGAGTTCTCTCACCATCACTTTTCAACCTCTACCTAAGCAGTCTACCTACACTACCAGAAGGTATAACAATCATATCATATGCAAACGATTGCACGGTCCTTGCCACAGGAAACCATCTGTAACAACTCACAAATGAACTGAACGAATACCTTAACTCCCTGCATGAATGGTTTAGTAACAGAAAACTGATACTATCATCTGAAAAGTCCACTACTACACTTTTCACCACTTGGACGAAGGAGGTGAATACAAAATTAAACATCCGCATTGACACGTGCTCCTTCCTACAGTCAAAAATCCGACATTACTAGGAGTAACATTCGACCCACTGCTCAAGTTCAATGCTCATGCACAACAGATGAACTCAAGGATGAAAAGTAGAAACAATGCACTAAAAGCGCTAGCTGGAAGTTCATGGGGCAAGGACAAAAACACAATTATCCCAACATACAAAGCTATTGGTAGACCCATTCTAAACTACGCAGCACCCATATGGACACCTCAAGTTTGACACGCACTGGAAGAAGATGCAAACCACACAAAACACAGCTCTGAGAACCGCTACTAGATGTCACCTTATGGCTACGGTTACCTACATGAAGAATGTAATATCTTACCGGTCCGTGAACACAATGAAATGCTGTCTAAACAATACATATGGGCCTGCCACAAAGCACAACATCCATGCAATAACATCTTTTTAATGGCCTCACCACCTAAAGCCATACGGAAAACTGTTAAGCTCTTCCAAACTGCAGTTAGCGCGGATTCAAACAACAAAAATATCGATTAGACTACTTATAGAAGTGGCATAAAAAGGCTTCACACCAAGGTTGTTGAAGAAACTATAAACAACTACACATATAATCGAGTCCTCAATGAAAGACCAACACAAGTCGCTGCAGAGGAAAACCAACTACCCCGTAGCACTAGATTCATTCTAGCGCAACTAAGTTCCGGCTGGTCACGAATACTCAACAACTACATGAATAGAATTGACCTTCAAATTATTGACAAGTGTCCCGCATATGTGAGGGCACACCACATGATGTTGACCACCTATTTGCATGTGCAAAGAATGCGACCAACCTGACGAAGAAAGATCTCTGGTACCACCCTAGGGCTATAGTAGAGTTTCTGAAACTGGAAACGGAATCAAACGAGTAGCACTTAATAAACGTCGCTACAACAACAACATTGCCGATGTCGAGAAGAATAGTATGTAGGATGCTAACGTTGACTGAACAAAGTTAATTCACCGGAACCTCTTAGATATCATCTTGGAAATAGTGATACCTCATTGCTATTGTCAGTGGTATGTGGTATCTCAAGTTAACTCGTATGTTGATAGCAGGAACTGGAGTACGCAGGGTTGTTACACCCGTAGATCTAAAATTTATAGAAAATTTCATAGAAAGTTGCATTTTCATCTAATTTAAAGTTTTATAAAATTATATTAAAATATATATTTTAATATCTCAAACATATATAGTTCGTTAAAACTTATAATTAAAATTATTTGATATATATCATCTTATTTTTGGCCAATCCATTTACAAGAAATATCTATTTCATAAAATTATATTCTTTAATTCATTCAATACAATTTTATGATAATGAACTTTAAAATCATTTCAATGATTCATCAAATTCATTACTCTTATCGTCTAAGTCTAATATATGTTTAAAGAGAACAAAAATTTATTCACAAAATCTGCAAAAACAAATTAAAAAAATATTGCGACGCTTGCATAGGCTAACCAGTACCGGAAATTGGAATGCAGAATTGTTACAAATCATACTCTATACGTATATATATAAGTTTAATCAAAATCAATGATTAGGAACTGATGTTATTGAAGTTTCAAATAAACAGGTGCTCGGGAGCCCACCACTTATCCCAATATCGTCCAAAAACTAATCAGTTCTTTGTCATTCAAATCTCCATCTTTTATATACTATCATCAAAATTGATTAATGAACGAAGTCTGTATGCTTCCAACCCTCTGTGAAAAATCAGAAGTCATATGGTGGACCCCTTGCCACTTTGATCAATGTGTGCCAAAAATTGATCATTATAAATCTGGTATTTTTCCATCCTGCTGGAAGTTGGCCAATGTCCAGCCTATCCCAAAAAAGGAACGAAATGTGATATTTCAAATTATAGACCAATAGCCTTACTCCCAGTCCTGTCTAAAATATACGAGCACTATATTAATTCACACATATCCAAATTTTTGGAAGACAACCATTTGATATCTGACAGCCAATACGGTTTTAGAAACAAAAGATCAACAACCGATCTATTGAACTATGTGGTGGCACATCTTTGGAATAGCATACTTGAGAGAGGTGGTGAAACGTACGTGATCGCATTAGACATTTCAAAAGTATTTGATCTAATCTGACATGCAAACTTGATCAACAAGCTCGTTGCGTACGGTTTTCATCCCGCAGTGGTGAAGTTGATTAAAAATTTTCTGTCTAACCGATACATCTCGGTATCTACAGATGGCTTTTCTTCTGAGTCTAAATTAATAACCGCTGGCTAACCCAAGGCTCAGTTTTATCTCCCACTTTATTTTTAACTTATATCAAGGAACTGTTGCAAATCACCAGTAGCCCAATAAATAGTTTTGCAGATGATAGTACACTGCACAAGTCATTCGTCACCCTATCTTCAAAGGGTAAAATGAATGAACGAATAAATCCCACCCGGAGAGACGCTGCCATAAATGTAAACGAGGACCTAAAAAAGTCGCCGATTGGGGTGACAAAAATTTGATCAATTTTAATTCCGCAAAAACACAGCTATTGATTATTTCCAGATCAAAGACCGAATTTCCAAACGATTTTCAATTAATATGTGTGACGACCAAATAGACGAATGTGAAAGCATTCGTTTATTGGGAGTCGTAATTTCCAATGACTTATTCTGGAACGATCATATAACGACCATGGCAAAGAGCGCGTCAAGAAAACTCGGCCTCCTCAATAGATGTAAAAAATCTTTTACTTCGCATCAATTACTCCACATTTATAAGTCCTATATTCGTCCTTGTATGGAGTATTGTTGTCAAGTTTGGGGCGCTGCATCTGGTAGTTGGTATGCAGAACTGTTGTAATACGTACTGATATCTGGAAGTTGGTATGCAGAACTGTTATAATACGTACTAAATGCTTATGTAATAAGTTTCATCCAATTCGCTTAGCAGGTACAGATATTATGAACCTTTCAAAAACACCTTACCACTATGTTCAATAACGCTTAAAAACTAATCAGCTCTTGTCTTACATATTGGCATCTTTTTAAAGTGTCATCAAAATTTATTCATATTGTTTGAAACATGTTACCAACGTTTCATAAAAATCAATTTGTAATTGTAGGCTGCACTAGTGACAAACATCTGCATAAGATCGAAAGCCGGGCTTAGCAGTTATTGAGGATTTAAACGTTCATTTAAAGGTTCGTTAGACCTCTCCGACATTTTGTCCAATTTTGAAATGTATTCAGATCTTTCATTTCAAATGAACCTGGATCATTTGCCAAAGCTTCATCAAGATCCAATGCACGAATGTCAACCACCCACCCACCAACAGACATACACCAAATTTTTTTCTGGTTATTTAGATAGAGAATAGTCCAAAACAAAAGAAAAAACAAAGGTTGGGGTATAACGTAGATTTTTTTTCTCGATAGATTGCATTACTTCACACAATTTAAAATTGTGGTGAAGCAAAAATTGTTAAACTTAAATGTCTAAAACTTCAAATATAATCATTTAACGATATGTCACATAAAATAAAATGGAAAAAATTCATACAATGGTCCTAACTTTAACATAAATAGTATGTTAAACGTAGCACCTTGCTAAAAGGTACCTCGATAGGTATCGGGTCGTATGCACCAGACCAAATAGGAAGCAGTTATGAATTATCTGCTCCAGTTGAATCTCGAACCACACATTAGGGGGAATGATCAGTCTGATCAATCTGAGTAACTAAGTAAACAACTAACCTTGATTCTAACGAAATTTTCAGTTATTAAATGGTAAACATAACGATTTGCATAACATAAGACTAATTGGTGTAACGTGAAAATATAAAAAACTATCGTCTCAGTTCTAACTCAACAAGAAACAACAAATCGGGTCAAAATACCAATTCATTCAAACCAAATCCAAAATATATCCGTTGGAATCTAAACTATATAAAAATATAATTTCCGTTAAACGAATATTTATTTATATGGTATAATAACACAACATACCTCAAAACTATGCATAAATTTAATACAAGAGATATTAAAATTATTCATTATATCTTTATCTATTGCAAAGTATTATGAAAAACATATAACGGAATGTTTGATCTTATTATCTACGGAACGTGCTCCGCAATAACATTGGCCAGCAAATTATGTTCGTTGTTAAAATAAAATTTAACAAAAATAGGTTGAATGAATTCTAAAATAATTATTTATATATTATTACCATAACTATTTGACTAGCTGTTCATTATTTTCAAGTTATTTTAGTTAACATTTTAAAGTTTATCGAAATGAGTTTTACTTTAGACAAAACTCATTGTCTGTTTGTTATGACATTGAATTGTGAATAAATATTTTTTTGTTTGTAAACAACCGTTCTTGAATTTTGTTTTTCGAAAGAGCAAGTTATAAAGTGTTAAAACTGTTATGGACGAGAGAATTATGATTATTGTGATATTTGCTAGAAAAATACTAATCGCTTAGAAGTGATTCGAAATTAGAATAATGACGATAGAATGTTTATTGTAACTATTTTTTTTAAAATAAAAAGTGTTTGTATTAGGAATTACAATATGTGTCACAGCAACACATTAATACCTTTTAAGACCTAGGTCCCACAACAATATGCGTTCTGAAACGCTTATTTTGTATGTTTAAGCCATGATGGATCTTATTTCGTTCGAGCACTGCTAGTTACGATATTTATCAAAAACAACTAGATCAGCAACGGTGCGACTAGTTGTAGCCTGTAGGGTTATAAAGATTTAATGTCAAATTTCGATCGCCAACAATTGGTATAGCACGGTTTTGAACAAATTCCAAAAGAGCCAGGACGGTTCCAAATGCAGCGCCCTAAACTTGAGACGAATATAGAAACTATAAATGTGGAGGCCGAGTTTTCTTGACGCGGTCATTGCCATCGCCATTATATGATCGTTCCAGAGTAAGTCATTGGAAATTGTGCCTCCCAATAAACGAATGCTTTCACGTTCGTCTACTTGTTCGTCAAACATACTAATTGAAATATCGTTGGGGAACTCGGTCTTTGATCAATAGCTGTGTTTTTGTGTAATGAAAATTGACCAAATTTTGACACTTTAATCGGCGACATTTTCTAGGTCTTCGTTTACATTTATGGCATCGTCTCTCCGTGCGGGATTTATTTGTTCATACCCTTTGAAGAGAGAGAGACGAATGACTTGTGCAGTGTACTATTATCATCTGCAAAACTATTTATTCATTATTGGATTATTGGTGATTTCCAACAGTTTCTTGATATAAATTAAAAGCAGAGTGAGGTATATAAGTCATTTTTGGAGTACACCAGCGGTAATTGATTTAAACTCAGAAGAAAAGCAATTTATAGATACCAAAGTTGATCGGTTAGACAGAAAATTTTGAATCAACTTCACGAATGCGAGATGAAAACTATACGCAACGAGCTTGTTGATAAAGTTGGCACAGCAGATTCGATCAAATGCTTTTGAGATGTCTAATGCGATAATGTTCTGTTCACCACCTTTATCAAGTATATGCTGTTCCAAAGATGTGCTACATAGTTCAATAGATCGGTTGTGGATCTTTTGTTTCTAAAACCGTATAAGCTGTCATATATTAAATGGTTGTCTTCCAAAATGGATTTATATGAATTAATATATATAGTGCTCACATAGTGCTCCTATCTTAAATATATAGGAAATTAGAATAAAAGAAATGGAATGTTGTAGCTAACAATTGTCTTAATATACAAATTACCGTACGGTGGTCAAACTGTACGTAACAAAATGGGTATTCTAAGTTTTGTTTTGAAAAATATTTGATACGCTTTACACGGAAAGCGTCTTTTTAAAAACATTGTCATATTCCGCGTTTGCATCGGTATAAAACCTATCATTTATGATTATAAATATGTGTAATCGTGCTTGATCTAGATTAGAAAAGTGTTGGCGTTGCCATGTTTAACAGAATCGGGAACCTTAGCCTAGTCGCATGTGGCGTGAACTGATGCTACCTTAACAGCATTTCAATCCATGATCTGGATTGGGTTAAACTGGGAGAGCAACGTCCTCCCAGCAACAGCCGCTCTTTGTTGTCTATGGACTTCTAACTGTATGGACAAAGAACTCTTGGTGACCTTTATTAGCGAAACAATTCCTATAAATAAGATTAAAGTGATTTTTTAAGTTATTAAAATGTTTTTTTCACTAGGTTTGTTTTTATATCTTGCAGCCTATCATGAAATATTGGGATGCCATATTTTATTATTTTTTTTTTAAACTAACATTATCCAGGGAGGAGCTGCCAATTATAAACAACGAAGCAAATTAGGGCCGGTTTTAGTAGCCAAGCCTTGTCAAGTTAATTTCGGTTTCAGTTTGGACCAGTTGTAAATGCCTAGACTGAACTAAGATTCAGTTTATTATATTACGCGTTATTCACCAGTCTAATGCATTGTAAACATGTGCAACCCATATTATGTTTTACTTAGTTTTATATTATACTTTTAGCTCCTTGATTTTAAATTTTACTACAGTAAAAATTGGCAACAGCTATTTCAAATTTCTAAACGGTGTTAAGGATAGCAATCTTTATTTTACGATACACACTCCATATTAACTATATATATTGGCATATTAACTATATATATTGGCATCTAAACGCAAAAATAACAATCGGGTACAAATAATCTATGCATTTGATTAAAAAACATATTTTTGCGGATCTTAGAAGTTTATATGATACTTGAGTTTTACAACCAAAGTAATTATGTTATCATATATATAATAAATCTAACCAAATAACAATCATGAGGTAAAACAAAATTTTCTGTAAAAAAAACAATGTCCTACAAGTGCCGCTTGGATTTATAGAAACAAAATTGATCTCAGAGGCTAAGGACGATTTAAATATTATATAATGACAACTAGATCTTTTAAAAATTCTACATATGTTCTCTGGCTTTTTAACGACTACAATTTAACAACTAATGATCAACATGTATTACACAATACATGTTTTAATTAGAACGGTATCATTGAAATAATATATAAACACAACTGTATTTATTACATTACAGTACACACACTTATATGTATAATTCATCATTTGAATTAAAAAATCAATTTCTTGTAAGACTTTGACTATCAAAACATTATATTTTGACAACTGTTTTCTCAGAAAACACAAATGCAATCAAATCTGTCTTTAATAAATCTCATTAATTTTAAACAATATTACACAACACAATCGTTTCTTAAAATCGGCAATAGTAAAAAAAATATAATAAGAGTAGAGTTGAATAGACTTTCATTTTTCAAAGCATACCACTATTTTTTCTCTTATAGTAAATAAAAATTTAGTTTAATTTTTTTATAACTGTAGAGAGATACTTAGTTATACAATTAGAATAAATGTATATTATTAAAGAAACTCAAATTATTTATTTATAGAAGTAATAAATCTGGGTTAGGTTATTAAAACATACAAATAAACTAGTCATTAACACTTAGGTGTATAGTATAACTTCTGCCATTTCAGGATACAGACAAATGTGTAAATAAAAATATTAATATAGGTCAAACAAATACAAATTCTTTTTAAGTTGTACTTGAACAAGCCCATTGAATGTGTTTGAGTTTTGTTATTTATTTCTACAAGAAACTTTGATTCAAATGAAAACTTACATCCATAATATTATCATTATCATCCATTTCTGTTGAATTCATTTTGAATTTGAACTACTTATTTTTTTTTACTTGGTTTTTCATTCAACTATAACAACACTATATTTTATATAGGCTTTTAAAAAAATTAAACCGTTATATTTAGAAATTACGGATTATCACATTTATTTTAAAGATCATATTGCACTTAAGAAAATTTGTTTATGGATTCCACTTCTTAATAATTTTTTTTTAATTAATAACTTTTAATATTTTCATAATTCTTCCAAAAAAAAACCAAAACTTCAAAAATATTTACACAAAAACACCATTCAAATTATCCTACCCAATTTATCCTACCCAAAACCGTAATTTTTAGGTAGGAACTTTTAAAATTTATTTCCATTTAAAAAGTCAACAACACTATTGATATGAAAAAAATATATATTGAAAGACGGGAGAAATCAATTTACCAGTCCATTCATTAGTCTGGCCAAGCGAACTCTATCTACATTGAAAATATAATATAAAAAAATTTCTTTTTCTTAAACAAAATTTAAAAAAAAAAAAAGACAAATTAAATAGAAGAAAACCATCAAAATAAATAATAAGAAAGAGTGAAATAAAATAACAGAAAAAAATATATCAAAGAAATTTCTCTTTTAAAGTTAAAACTGTATATTGTTTTTATAAAAGTGTATTACATTTGTCTTCAAACTCAAACAAAAGACTTGTTTTGGTTTTTGATTCACTTTACTTCAATCGCGATTAAACAACGAACCTAAAAATGTATGTAGTTTTTTGTAAACTTTTACAAAATTTAATTATCGTAAACATAATTATTATTAAGAGATGTTCATCGTGAAGCAAAGATAAATTGAAGTCAGTTATTGCTTAAGCAAATTCATTGAAAAATGTGGAATTAAAATATTTAAATCAGTTTTCCAAAAAGTGCCTAGTTTTAAAGAAGAGTGATTTGTAATTTAATCTTTAGAATTCGAAATAATGTCTAAAAACCTGAACTAGACTTCCTTCACTTTGCTGTGGTTTTCAGATTTTGTTTCAATCAGTGTTCATGCACAGAGGTATACTAAAAATATTAACAGCTTTCTGGATAACTCTCTGAAAATATTTTCTTTAAAAAAAAATTCAATTATTAGCTCCAATTTAAACGAATCGAAGTTTATAATCGAATCGTCGTTCAATGAATTAACTTTTATCTTCATGAGTCATCTTGACAAAATCTAAAACATACTTTAAGATTGTATTTGCTATTCGGAAATAGGAAAAGAAGTTCTATACTATGTTTCGTTTAATATTCACCAGGCAAATTTTTTTTATAAAAATTCGCACGAACAAAACAAAAAATGGCCGCTAACACCCAATATAACCCAACTTTTCTTATGGATTTTGACCTGTTGAACACGAATATGATATTCATTTTTTTAGGTTACCTCTTGTTTTTGAGATATTCTACCAATTAAAACCAATCTACAAACCAATTTTTTCGGTGAAAAAAATGTAATTCCGGTTTTTGGATCTGATATTTTACAAAACAAATAAATTCAATATATTAATGAAACAAAATTCACGTTTTTTTTAAATTTTTCCATATTCAACGCAATAAATTTTGAGCTAAAAATGATTGTTATTTAATTTCTTGAAGCCTATAGTAAACTCAATTCCCCTTCTTTTAAGCTAAAAAACACGAATATTGGTGCAGTTTGCACCAAGTTATTTAAGGTTTCCAAAACAAGTCACAACTCTAAATTTGGTAAATTTTTTTTTGTTAAGAATAATTTGAATTATGCAACATAATTGATTTATAAATGAGTTGTTATACAGATTTTCGAATTAAAACTTTTCTACTAGATACACTGAAAAAAATAAAGTTAAACTTAAGCTAGTTTAAAGCGTTTAAGTAATAACTACCCTGTTTTTGGTTAATTTGTTCAAAATAGGCTATGTTTAATTTAAACTATGCGTGTTTTATATTACAAAACTAGCTAAGTTAATTAATGTTGTGATTTTTTAAGATAACATTGGCAAAACTGAAGTGTGATTTTAAAACTCAAGTCTGAAAACTGTTAGGCCATATGTGAGGCAAATGATAGTGGAATTTTCTGTAGTATTATTAAATGTAAATATATGGTTTTACATATGTAAATAAAAATGTATATATATTAGGATATTATAACTTTTTTTAAAATTTAACATGCGCGAACGGTTGACATTACTATGCAATATAACAATGAACTGGCTAATTTAAATGATGCAAAGTAAAATCTACTTATGCACCACTAAATTTTTAGGTTCATTTCACCGTATTATTTATTTTTTGTTTTAGTTTATTTAGTAATGATTTTGCAACTGAAAAGCAAAACTTTTTTAAAATGGTTTCAGTGAGAGTTTGTTAAATCTTTTTTATAGTAAATAATGGATTTTTAAGGTGTTGTGTGGTCATGTGGTGCTGAGTTAAAAGTATTAAATATATTTAATAATTTAAACAGTTAATATTACTGCAAATGTGGTATATTATTCTATGTGATATCTTATGTCGTTTTCTTTTTGCCAGAGCAGAAAGAGTGATTTTTTTTTTCATAGAAAGAATATGACAGAATTCGATCTAGTTTTGTAGTTGTGTTTGTGAAACTGTCATTTAATGTTTTAGTAATTAATTGTATTTAATTAAATAATTTGTATTAGTTTTTAATTTAAAACACGATTTAAACATAAGATTTATTTAAACAATAATATATCACTTAAAAAAATAATAATAACTAAATGGCGCTTTGTTTGTCTACAAGAGATGTGTAAAAGTATTTGTGCAACTCTGTGCAACAACTTGCTCTACGAAAAAATCTAGATTTATTTTCAGAGCAAAAATAGTGCTTTTTTCAATGAACATGTGGTTTGAATTTGAGTGTATTAACAAAGCATGTTTCTTTTAACAATGCTTACAAGCTGTTCGTTGATTTCTGTTGTTAAATAAAATAAATGAAAACTAAAATTATAATAAAAATTTGAAGGCGAATGGTTTGAAATTTAGTGGACTTAATGTAAATACCGGAAAAGTGCGATTTGTGAAATATAAACACAGATTTTAAATAATAGTTCAAAAAGTTTCTGTTTGTTTCAAGCAAAATGCGTAAAATGTGTGAAATTATAGTTTTTACCAGTTAAATAGTTTAAAAGCTTAATGTCAAACTAAAAAATGTATTGAAAGTGCATCAACAATTTTGTCTTAAAAGATGTCGTCTATAAAGGTAAATTATATTCCTTCAAAATTGTTATCTTTAGTTAAAATCATCTTAGGAAACATACAAGTTATAATAACCTTACTAATTATGTACATCAAAGTTACGCAAATATTTTGTAAAATGAATAAAAATCGTTTAAAGTTCAAAATTTAATACATGTACTATTTGCTATTTTTATTTTTCAGATTTAAAGCTAGGAGGTTGTTTTGTACCCACGTTGTTTTGTGATTTCCTAGCTTTTTTAGTACAAACTTTCAGAATTTGAGCTAAATTTTTAAAAACGGTTCATTGCTTTCAGTAACATTAACAAAAAGTTGCCAAACATTTATTTATTTTTACTTTATTTATTTTATTTTTACTTACATCTTTTACTCAAAAACAAAAAAGCTTCGGAGGTTCTGTTATTTTAAGTTCAAAGTTATGTTACTCAAATTTCTGTTATTTTAAGCATTTTTTCAAATTTTCCGTTTAACTGAACAGTGAATTTCTAAAAACAATATTAAACAGACAAAATATACTAAAGGCAATTAAGTACAATATTAGATTATATATTTATTACAAAATTATTTGGAGATAAAAATATTTGCAAAGCCACTCATATGAAAACAATTATTTTGGAAAATGCTGCAAAACGAGTTTCAAGCATTTCATTCGTATTATGGTCCAAATACATATGCAGAATTCTGCATGCAGCGAAATTAGAACATGTGTTGTTATATGAGAGCAATTACATGTAAATTCTGCATGCAGAAAAATTCTGCAAGATATCTCTAATTCTAATTTCGCTGCACAAAGGCAGTGCTACCACAATCAAAAAAACAAAAACTACTTGAAAACTCAGATAAAAATGGATGATTTTGACATTTTGTTTGAAAATGAATTATTTTTTATAACTCAAATAAAAATGAATGATATTTTTTTGAAAATGAAATTATTTTTGTAATGATTATTTGTTTATAAAGATATTTAAATATTCTCAATAATCCAAATTATAAAATAATTAAAACTAATATTGTTAATAAAGAAATTTTTGGGAAAGGATTATCGGAAACAGTGGTATATGTTATTTGAACTTAAATTTTAATTTAGACATAAACGTTTTTACAGGCAACGATTCAATTATTTTCTTCTATTTTTTAATTAAAAAGACAGTTTTCTTTCACTTTCACAACTTTCACTTATAACTATTTCATAATACGTAAGAACACGAACTGTCGTTACGAAAATTCTGCACGTCAAATATATAAAAGTTCTGCACATCTATTTTAGATGCAGATATGCATGCAGCACTGCGTGCAGACTTTCTGCACATGTATTTGGACCATTAGCATCGCAACGATTTTTGATTTTTTTGAGTAAAAACTTCTTTAGGCGAGCTGTGCGATTTTGTATGGGGAAAAATTTATATATTCGAGTTATAGTCACACTAAATAAATATTAAATTTAAAATAAATATTGAGAGTTAAATAAATTGTAATTATTTGTTATATTCTTATTTTCTTGATTTATAATTTGTTTCTTTTTCTTTTTTATTGAATTAAATTTTTGATTTTTAATAACAGTATGTAAGTGTGGTATAATAAGCAAAGATTTTGATGTAATTTAAGTTATATAGAAAAAATTGTTTATGTCATATTTGATTTGTGTTTTTCTTTATACTTTTTAATATAGAAAATGCAATTGATAGTACGAATAACCTAAGTATTGTTGAAATTACTTTATAATATATAATAAATAATTTTATTCTCGTTCTTTTGGTTTATATTTTGGTTCTTTCTTTTCTCAGTTAATAACAGTGTGTAAGTGTGGTAAAATAAGTAAAGATTTAGTTCTATTTAGCCGATAAAAGCACAGTTATCTCACAGTTTTAAGCTTTCACTTCTGTCGGCAGTCCTCAAGACTGTCTTCTTTTTTTTTAAATCCAGGTTTCGGGTTTAACACGTTTATGTCTTAAAATTTTGGTGCAAAAACTCATTATTTGAGAAGAAATTTAAAAAAAATTATCTACAAATTGATGGCAGCTCTTGAAATTTGTATTTTCGGTAGAGTGCCTCGGTAGAGTTAGTTACACAATAATAGAATAATAGCAAATAGCTACTAAACTATTACGATATTAACTGATATAATAATACTGTTTTACTATAACAGATAGTTATTTGATATTTATGATTTTGATCTATATTATAATGTCCGAATTCTAGTCGTTAAACTTATCCTTAACATTAACTTAAACTTTTCGGTAACGCAAGACCCTATGAGTTTGACGTTTGATTTTACATTAATTTTGGGTTTATGATGAATTTTATAAATCTGTCAATTCTTTTTGTTTGTGCTCAAAGCTATCGCGGCACTCGTCATCAAACCATTCATTAGGTGATTTTGGTGATCGTTTTCCGATTGTAGTTTGTGCTAAGGATATAATGTTTGATTGAAGCGTTTGCCATTCTTCTGGTATGTTTAGTGGCATCTCAGACAGCACCTCACATTAATGGAACATCACATCTCTATTCAGCGTTTCCTGATGTTTAAATGCTTCGAGATTACAGCGTACCGTCGTTTTTGCTTGTCTATTAAACGTAGATGACATCTTGCGGTGTCCATATCAGCACCTCTATATTGATCGAACGTCAGTCACACTTGTTGAGTGTCTCTTAGAAATCATGACATTATCGATTTGATTGTCAGTTATTCCATCACTTGATTTCCACGTTGCTTTGTGGATTCTCTTATGAGGACAGAATGTGCTAGAAATTACTAGATCATACACCATAGCCAGTTCCCCTGCACGAAAGCCGTTATTGTTACCGGTATGATGCAAGCTGTTAGCGCCGATATGTGTTTAAAGTTCTGTACTTCTTCCAATTTGAGCATTCAAGTCACCTACCACGATTTTTATATCGTGCCGCGATATGTTATTAATGACTTCTTCGAGTTCTAGAAAAAACCGGTCTTTAATATCATCTGCTCTGTCTTCAGTAGGTGCATGAACATTGATGATCGTTACTCATTGTGCATTATCGCATATTAATTGGGCAAAAGTCGATAATATGTTGATTCACGCAACGATGTATGAGAAAGCCAACTCCAAATTCTCCTCCTGTTGATGACCGCAATAGTAGAGAGTGTATCCTATGGCTGTTTCATAGATTCCACTACCTGGCTATCTTAGTTCTTGTAATTCCGCTATATCCAGTGTGTAGCTTCCGCCTTGGTATGTAAGTTTTAGTAGATCTCCTGGTCTTCTAAGGCTTAGCACGTTCCAGGTTCTCATTTTTAAATCCTAGTTCGGGTACTGTTTCCGAGAACGTTCTTGTGATGAATCCGAGATAATCCAAGGCCAGTGTACAGAATTCATGACCAATACTTTTTTACGGAAATGGAGTGTTAACCCATCACCCAACCCAAATTTTCGTGGATGGGTTCGTTCTGCATCTTAAGGTCACCAGAAACAAACTTTTTACACGTTTATATAGCGAGCTGCTTGATACAAGACAGACGCCCGCTACAAGCCGCCCCTAATATGGAGAACATACGCTTTTTACACTTTTATATAGCAAGCCGTTTATATAGCAAGACAGACGCCTGCTCCAAGCCGTACCTAACATGGAGAACAGACTCTTGAGTTGCATTGGTTATCTGGCGGCAATGACTCGCCATGGTGCAGAATCATTGAGTATAAGCAGTATTTACTCTGCCCCTCTCAACTACACCAATCTAATTCTGTTAGCGTTGCCCAGGTAGCATGACGAATTAGAAATATGGCTACCGCATTCTATCTCTCAAAATTATTCCGAGCGTTTATACCACAGATAGAACCCTGAAAAACAAATTTACTAAACTCCAATAAAATTGTTCGTTGTATTAATAAACAGTAATTAATGAGCTACTTTTCATTGGATCTATAAACAATTTATCATTCGTTATTCGAAACCATTCGTAATATTAACAAATTATTTATCGAACCAACGATGTTGTTTTTTGAGCCAACGAAAGGAGTTCAATAATCATTAATGTTTTTTATTTAACGACAATTTTATTGAATTTTATTTTCAGTGAATACATAATACTTTTTTGTGGTATAAACACCCATGATATCGTTAGTTTAATAGTAAAAACATATTATTCTATTAAACTATCGGCGGTATAAACTTAGCATTAGCAATCATGCGATTATTTCATACCTGTTTCAATTTATTTTGTTTTTAATGTATTTAGTGTTTAATTTTTATTTAATGTATTCTTATATTAATTTCTAATAAATGAGCTAAAACTCAAGTATTTCTTTGTTTAGTATATAATTAATTATAAAGTTATTTTAACTTAGTAAAAAGTTCAAATGTGTGTTAAAACATAACAAATATGCGTTAACTTAACTAAGAAATAGGTCAACATTTGGTTTAAATGAACTATAACGCATTTAAGAATGGTTAGATTAAACAAGCCACATTTTTAAAATTCGTTAAAAATAACGTTAAAAATAGTTTAATACAAACTAACATTTATTAACTATACATAAGTGAAATTGACTAAAAAATTTGTTAAGTTAAATGATTAGCAAAGGTCAAAATAACTAAGCAATTACTGATGTCATTTATAGTTAAAATTGACCAGATGCAAAGTTCTATTTTACTAAGCAAAAGCAAGTGTTAAAGTAACCCATGCAAAATTAATAATACTAAACTTGCGCTTAGCTGGTTGAAAAACAACCGATATTCTTGGTTAAGTTAAGTATGTTTTTTGGTAACAATTACCCAGAAATTTTTTTCAGTGTATAGGAAGTTTTTGTTATGGTTCTGAAATCGAAATTTGGAACAACAGAAAGTTTTTGTTAGCTCTATTTTAAAACTAAAAAAACCAAATTAAATGTTAAAATATATTAAAATTTATACATATATATTGATGATATTATGTTTAACAAACAATTTTTTTAAAAATTTTTTTAAACTCAACACCATGGAGGGAGGCCATACGGCAAAAAAATTCCTACCACCACATAATTCAAAATACACAGAAAACTTCAAATTTTTTTTCTTGATAAAAACGCAAAAGTGATAAACTGCAGGTATACATACTTTGAATAATAATTAAAAGTACAAACGTTATGCCGTTTTCAAAACTTTGGAAAAAATGTGACGACGTAATTACAACTTGTAATCGATCATTTAAATTTTAACCCTTGCGCTCTCACTTCTCTCACTGACAAAACCTGGTCGTAACCAAAATTTAAACTGTCAAATGAACATTTTCTTCGTCGTACCTCTTGAAAGTATTAAGTTGACATAAATATTTTTCGCCATCTACGGTTTATCTTCATTCAATTATATGCCGAAATTGATTTTTTTAGCAGTATAAATTTGAACTATTTTTACCCCTGAAACTTCTTCAAGACGTCATTTAAATAAATTTGACTTTACACTTGACTATTTTAAAATAATTCCTAACTTATGTTTGAGAACGACTGAACTTATAAAATATTATTTACGATGCTGCACAATTGGAAGAGAAAAAATACATAACGCGGTTAAAATAAAGAAAACCCAAAATAGTTCGTAGTTTTAATTCGAAATGTATATATAACATCTCATATATAAATCAATTATGTTGCAGAATTTAAATTATTTCTGGCGAAAATTTTTTTTCCAAATTTTGAGTATCGACTTTTCTTGGGAAAACCTGAATAACTTGGTGCAAACTGCACCAACATTTGTGCTTTTAGCTTAAAAGAAAGGAAATTAAATATCGGCTCCAAGAAATTAAAAAAATTTGTAATCATTATTTGTTCTAAAATAATGGAGTAGAATATCGAAATTTTTAAAAAATAAGTAAATTTTTTAATTTTTCCAGCTTTTTTCGAGTCCAGCTTTCTTCCAGAATTCTTGATGGATTTTTACAAAATATAGCTCAAAATGTTTGTTAGCATATTTACTATGAACTTGTTTCGTTAATATATTTAATTTGTTTGTTTTGTAATATATGAGATCCAAAATCCGGAATTACATATTTTTTCACCGAAATATCTCAAAAGCTAACCTAAAAAAATTAATATGATATTCGTAATCAGCAGACCAAAATCCATAAGAAAAGTTGGGTTTTATTTAGGGAGACAAGAAAAGTTCAAAATTTGTAAACTAGTGTAATTTGGTACAAACTGTACCTATATTCGTGTTTTTTAGCTTAAAAGAAAAGGAATTGAATTTACTATAGGCTCCAAGAAATTAACAATGATTGTTTGTTCAAAATTTATGGCGTTGAATATGGAAATTTTTTAAAAAAATGTGAATTGTTCGTATTTTTTCGAGTGTAGCTTCCAGAATCCAGAGATGGATTTTTACAAAAAATAAATCAAAATGTTTGTTAACATATTTACTATGCACTTGTTTTCATTATTATATTGAATTTGTTTGTTTTTTAAAATATGGGATCCCAAAACACGAATAACATTTTGTTTCACCGAAAAAAATGGTTTTTCGCGAAACCTAAAAAACCAAGATTTAACCTAAAAATGAATATGATATTCGTGTTCAGCAGGTCAAAATCCATGAGAAAAAATGGGGTATTCAGAGAGACAACAGAAGTTAAAAATTTGTAAACTAGTTCCTATACTAGGTAGTGCTAGTGTAAACTGACCAGACGTCCCACGCTGCGTGGAATTGTCCCACATTTCACGGTGTTGTATCCAGCAACCTAACCAGGTTTTTTTACACCATCCCGAGCAGAAATTAGTTAGGGAAAACCTGAATACAGTCAGGGCGTGATCAGGGCCTGGTCAGTTCTACAAGGGCAATCCCTATTAGGGCACTCTGATGTGGGCCTGTTCCGGGCCTGATTTAGAATACCATTATAGGGTTAACCTTATTTGAATATATCAGGTCCTGATCAGGTTTTTCGTATTGGACCCCTAGCTGAAATTTTAATTTATTAAAATTCACTAGAGTATTATCCTTTTTAGAAATATATAGTTAAAATCGTTTCATGTATGTTTTAGTTATCGTTTCTCGGCTGAAAGACTATAATAATAGTGATTATGGTGGTATGTATGTTCTAATTTTTTCCATGGTAATTTTTTTATTTTAATTTGATTAATTTAAGTATATAATATATAAATATATATCAGGGTCTGGTCCGGATATCCCAATCAGGACCTGATCCGATTATCCCAATCAGGGTCTGATACGGTAATCCCAATCAGGACCTGATAGGGCAAAAGCGTTACACTCATGATCAGGGCCCAATCAGGCTGCCCTACCAATGCCTGATCCGGATTAGGGCAAACCTGATCAGGGCCTTACTTGAGCCCTGACAAATTTCTGCTCGGGATTATAATGGTTACAAATAGACTAGTAGGATTATAGAAATAGGCCTATAGAAATAGGCAAAACTCAAAGAAATATTTGTAATACAGAAACTGTTTGCTCCTTCCATCCCGTTTACAACTAAAGCTTTCAGTCGATGAATTGCACATCTAAACTAATTAAATCATTATTTGATAACAAATTTGCATGTGGCACAAAATTAGAAGCCATAATTAAAAATATTTTAATGTATCATATCCTGGACGAAACAAAACTAGAATCGTCTGTCGCAAACTTTGTAACGGTTTGTGCATCGACATATATAGAATTAAAATATTGCCGATTCTAAAGAGCAGTTCAGCACCGTGGTGTGTTACGATGTGAAAAAATGACTAACCAATCTTAATTCGAATTTGAACCATAATGTCTAATACATTATGGTTCAAATTCGAATTAAGATTGGTTCATACCGTGACACACCACGGTGCTGAACTGCTGAAATTGGATGAGCCGTTCATATTCTTTATACTGGAATTAAAACTCCTGCTGAATGTTAATAGGATTAATGCACTAGAAAGAATATTGAAGTTGTATACGAACCTTTGAAGGCATATTTAACAGTGGCTGAGAAATGTCCAATTAAAATCAAAGAATTTTTCATAAAAAAAATTTCTTTTTCCCCATGGCTAGCATACTCCACCATATTATTAAACTGATTGAGAGAGAATCATCTAATGCTATGAAAATAGCTCAAACATTAAATAATTTGAAAGAAAGCTGCAGGAAAGTCTAAATTAAGATTCAAGACTTCGGCATATAGAAAAAACTGTATTTTTGACAAATCCTAGGTAAATTAATAAGTGTGGAATAAGTGAAACAAGAAAATATTTTTTGACCAAATTAAGTTTTATTTCTCAACATACATTCCTTTTAATTCGATACAGTGAGTTCAACGTATTTCTAACCTTTTTATCCCGTCCGAAAAGTAAAAAGTAAGCCAACTTTGCAAAATAGACGTCAGTTTCAACTATAATTCTCTCTTTTGAGTGAAATCCGCTTACCGGTGATCAATCTTTTTAGGTTTGGAAAAAGATTTGGCGAATATGGCGGTTGAGGAACCAGTTTAAATTCAATTTCGTGCAATTTCGCTTCAGAGATTAACGATGTATGAGCATGCGCGTTGTCATGATGATAGATGATTTTTTCAAATGGGGCCTTTCTCTGCGATTTCAGTTTTCGAAAATAATAATGAATGATATGCGCAGTTATAGTTGTACTTTTTCCAAAATAGTCGATGAATATTACTCTACGCGCATCCCAAAATACAAGGGAACATTGCCTTTCCCGTCCATTACTGGGGTTTTGGATGCTTTGGAGCACTTTCACCCGGAGAAACCAAATCTTTTTACTCCTTGGTCTAAAAATTAATCCATGTTTCGTTCATGGTTATGAATCGGCGAGTCGTAACACGAATTCGTTTTAGGTCCTCTGTGAGCAAACGTGGCACCCATCGCGCGCAGAGCTTCTTCATACTTAAAATATCATGTATGATTTTAGTATATCGACATTTCAATTTATATGTTTAGAATATTTACATTGTACAATCCAGTTTGATGAAATTAAAGTTTTAAGCCGGATGGTTTGACATGCAAGCCGCTTTTTAAGTTGCAGTCGCTCGTGCGTTCATTCGTTTAGTTTTTTTCTAACCAGTGATATTCCTTAAAAGTGACGATTTTACGAATTACATTTTTTTTGGAAGTAGGACGAATTTTTTTATTTTTTGACAAAATGGGTAAGGGTTTCTTTTTTTTTTAGTTTTGTTTGATTATTTTGTTGTTTTCGTGTTATTTGTTTCACAATTCAAAATCAATAAATAAAACTCTGAAATACTGTGTTGTAGTTATATTGTTGGGCGTTCTATTTACAATGACTCAATTTCGGTCACTGATCGATTTCTAGTATATAAAAATATTCCGCAACATGCCCAACATGGGATAAGTGAAAATTAATTGTTTGCGAAATTTATGAAAAATATGTGACAGAAGGCTTAAGGGCTTAAGAATTGGCGCGATGAGTCTATGTCTAGAGACATGCGAAAAAAATTCCTTGAAAAAATGAATTATAGAAACCGATTAAGCCGTTTTCTATCCTTTCCTATGTAGGTTTTTAATGAGGATTAATGGGTTTGGATCGATCTTCTTTTCCGATAGAAACGGCAGGAATAATCATTCTCGTGAACCAATGAGCCTACAGAGAGTGTATTCTCCATTGTGAATAATAAATAAACCTAAGACTTAATAAAAGTAGACATTTATGCTGTAAAACATCATTTATGTTTTGTTGTATTTTAATTTTTGGTGACTCCTCATCATAAAAACAACATAATTTGACTGTCCCACGGTCTTGCAATAGAAATTTCTAATTAGGTAGTATTTTAAGAATTTTTGCATTTTGTCCCACATTTCAGCGATTAGACTCTGGTCAGTTTATGCTAGTGGCATATTTCTTAATCATGTGACGGAGGGGTTGAAACCCGCATATGGAGATATATCGAAGTAGGGTATCGAAATTACTCGACTTTGCAAGTACCCGGGTAGTCGGGTATTAATTTAGGGTTATCCGTGTACCCGGGTATTTGAAAAAGAAATAAAATATATCTAGAAAAGTTAAGGAATGGAAGGGGTGCAACCGTGTAGAGCTAATATATTTAAGTTTCTTTTGTGAATTAGCACTTACGAAGCCAATTCAAATAAATTGAAGCTTGTTCAATCCAAAAATTTGTTTTGGAAAATTTGTTGGATGAATAACTGAATTTCAGCCACCTTCTGCATGATCATTTTTAACAATCCGTTCAATATCCAATACCAACAACAGATTAGGTATTTCCTTGCATTATCAGACGCACAGGTATTTTTTCAAGATTTTGCTTGAAAAGAATAAAATTTAGCTTATTTTCCAAATGCTGTTTACTCGACCTGAATTGCGTGAATTTACTTTTGATAATTTTTTTAATAAAATGTGGTGTATAATAGAACAACAACACATAAAATCCTCTTAAAACCTAGGTTCCATTAAGTTTTAAAAAGTCCAAGGTTCTACGTCTCGTCCCAATCAATATTAATTCAAACTTAGGGATCTTTTGATTGCTTGTTGAAAATCAAAATTTTATAGTCTATCAAATTACCCGGGTATTTAATCGAGATACCCGGGTAGTCGAGTATGTTGAAAAAGCCAAAAATACCCGGGTACCCAGGTACTCGATAATCGACATTGGATGCCCTATATCCGTGTCATAATCAAGGAATATTTCATAACTGAGACTGCAAGTTCTAACGTTTTTTTTAGTAAAATGTGTAGTGTAGTAGGAATTACAATATGTTTTAAGATCAACGTCCCACAACAACATGCGTTCTAAGGTGTTGATGATGGACGCAAATTTGTTTATTTTTTATATTTTTTTATAGGAGGGAAAACTAAACAATAAATCCTATCACATATAAAATATGACATAGGGCATAGGCTAATATTTCATGATAGGATAGAAAAAAATAAAAATAAAATAAAAAGTAAACAGCAAATTTGTATTAACAATTTGCAGGAACAAAACTAAAATATGGTTGCCAATAATCAAGCTAGTGGCATATTCCCCGATCATGCGATACGTGTCCTTCCTTAACGATTAAAGCTCATACATAGAGTTATATGAAGGCTCGAGTAAGCAATAACGTGCCATCATCAAGGAATACTTCATAGTTAATATTGAGGGTGCTACCGTTGACTGAATAGAGTTCATCCGCAAGCACCCCTAAGATATCACCTTGGCTAGTGATATCGCACTGCTACTGCCAGTGGTGTGTGATATCTCACGTTAGCTCGTATGTCAATAGCAGGGACTGGAGTACGCGGGGTTGTCATACCCGTAGATCAAAACTAAAAAGAATTTTCAAATAAAAAACTTGATCCCTCCATGCGGGTTGACTGAATATAGTGCCTCCGACAGCATCCTTTATATCACCTTGGGTAGTGATATCTCTCTGATATTGCTAGCAGTATATGATAGCTCATATGCTAATAGCACTGGAATACTCGGGGTTGTCACACACGTAGATAAATAACAAACATTTACAAATCAACAACAATTGGTTGCTTCATGCTGTGCGAATCAAATAAAATAACATTTAATAAACAACAAACAATTTGTTTTGTCATATCATCATTTTGTTACATGAATACACAAAGTTTTATATTTGGGTTTTAATTTTTTCCAATAATTGGCAATCTAATTTCGGCGTTTCGAAATCACGGAGGACATACAGTCCTTCTATGTGTTAAATTTCGGTGAATATTGTATACACTAGACATCACATTACATAAAATCTAGGACATTGCTATGATCTGTTTTTACACATTATCACGTGAAAAAAAACGGATTTAAAGAATTTGACTCTAAAACAAGAGTAACGTGTTTAAAGAAATACTCTAATGATTTGCTAATTTATTTCTTTGAATTGTAATAAACGTAGGGACATTTTTGTTCAATTAACCAATTTTTTTCGTTGATTGTTTTCTTGTCATTTAATGTAAATTAATACAACATGTTTTATTATGTAGAATCTGGTTATGAATAAAAATAGGATTGTTGCCGGTAGAAGAGATATTTTCTCTTAATGTTTATTGAGATAATCGGGGAAATTGCACTCGTTGAAGGACCGGAGATCGAAGGTCGATCTGTATATCAACGATCAAATTATTTGATCAGACCAGTATGTAAATTTAAATCAAATTGAAAACATTGTGCAAGTTCAACAACAAATTAAAAAAAATTAAAATAAAAGAAATTTAATTTTAAAGTTTATTTGTAAAAAAAACAAAAGTTGTTTTCTTCTATAATATAGATCCACCTTTTAGAGTTATATCAGTGTAATCTTATAAATGAAGAAAAAATTATGAATAAATAGATATGTAATATGTATATATCGTCTAGGGTTGCACCGATAAACAAAATGATCGATTACCGATTAATCGGCTAAATTATCGGCCGATACCGATTACGGATTAATCGGCTACCGATTATTTGTTTATAATATGCGTTTTTTCAACAATTAAGTATTAATATACAATACACTAAGTATGTATAGTATTTCCACGGCGATCAAATCGATTTCAACTGAATCTGCAAACTAAACTAATAAGTTGTATAAAGGAAGCGTAATAAAATGAATGATAAATAATTGTTTTAACCGAAGCAAATGATGCGCTCCTGTTACTATTTAATACAAACTGAACATTGTTAACTAAACTTTATTGTTTGCTCTAAATACTTACCAACAGCGTGTCTGTAATTTTAGTAAAATTTCTATTTCAATTAACTTAAATCGTTTATGGCTCTAAGTATTGCGTGGATTTTTTTCAAAGTGGATAAAAGCATTTGCAATGCTTTCACATCAAGACCAGGGAAAACGCCTAAAGATATACATAATTTGATAGGACAAATGATCAATGAGGACGTGCAAGCATATTCTATTGTATCTGATTTGGAATTTCAAACTCAAAAAAATTATTAACATATTATATAACATATATAAAAAACACAAACAAAAATTATTCAATCTCTTGCTGAAGCCAAGTATATTTCGTTAACCACTGATGTTTGACGGCTACAACAAATACTCCATTTTTGAGTGTAACAGACCACTGGTTATCAGACCAATTTTAACAAAAAAAATAGCAGTTTTGAGAATTGTCCCTTTTAAAGATTCTCACACAGGTCTCCGGATTAGAGAAGAATTAAACAACGTGCTTGAACATTATATATTGACAAATGGTAACATTTTCTTCGTATTGCGAGATTCTGTCGCAAATATGGAATCGGGAGTTCGGAATTGTGGTTTAGATCATGCTTCATACATACACTTCAACTTTTTATGATTGAATGCATATTTTCTCAGCAGGCGTATTTTCTCAGCAAATATTATCACAGTTAGTCGAGATAGTGTGAAACATTTTAATCCTGCTGCTACCGCTGTGCATAAACTAGCAGAATTACAGAAACAACTTGGTTTAAAGAAACACAAATTAATTCAGGATGTGCCCACTCGTTGGAATTCAACGTACTACATGCTGGAAAGAAATATTGAAAAACGAAAAGCGCTTGTTACATTTCGTGTAGATGGTGGTCACATACCTACGTTAACTGATTATCAGTTTCTTGCTGAAAAAGCAATTTGCTCAATAATAATCCCTATTATGCAAACAATGAAATTATTTTTATCAAAGGCAAGGAGAAGCAGTTCGTTTGCAGGAATCCAGACAACCGTAGACGAATTTCTCCCTTCAATTGAAAAAAGATTTCTATAGTGCCAAAGATAGTCAAGAACACGAACAAATATTTTTGAGGTTTTCCATTTATTTGATGAACTTGCTGCTGATGAACGATCGACTATTGGCACACACACATTCCGAAACGATTTACAAAGCGCAAAACGATCAATAGATCCTTGTTGTTGCAAAAAGAAGATAGAAGAATATTTAAATTACATTTGCTACCAAGGCATAATGACCTATTTTTGTGGTGGAGAAATTCTAAAGAAATATTTCCTGATTTGAGCAAAATTGCTTTGAAATATCTCAGCGCTCCAGCCTCCTCTGTCGAAAGTATTACTGAATTTTAGTTTTTGTTATTCGATTTGATTTAACTCAATCAATTTGTATTTGTTAATTGATTTTTATTTAGAACCTTTAAATTTTTCTTATTTTCGTAATATTTCAGAATTTTTATCCCGATACAAAATACCAGTTGAACATTTTGAATTAGTTGTTTTGAAAATTTGATAAACAATGAAAAACACATGTGTTTGATAATTGGCCGATTAATCGGGTAAAAAAACCGATACCGATTAAACGGAAAAATGGCCGATTACCAATCGGTAATCGGCCTTATCAGTGCAACCCTAATAATTATATATATATTTATAGGATAACTGTTGTCTTTTATTTAATATATCTTTTTATTTAATTTCTTTTGTACCAGAAATTAATGCATATTGATATCGATGAAGGTAGTTGTTCACAGTATACGTAAATAAATTGGTTGGGCGATAATGTTCATTCAAGTGGATAGGCTGATTAAACAGAATTTAAGAAATATATGGAATGAGGTTGGAAAATGAGAAATGAGAGATATACTAGAAGAAGTATAATCTATGGAAAAGAAAATTTTAAGATTGGATTAAGAATTTGTTTTGGTGAAAGACGAAAATGAATTGGCATGGATTGAAGTGGATCGTCATATATACTTAATGTAAGCTTTATTATTTTTAATTTATTAATTTATATAATTTTTAGATTTAATTTATTTAATTTTTTTGTATTTGTAAATTTCTTTTTGTGTTAAATTATTTTTCTTGTGCTAGTCAAATTTAACTATCGTTTTGTCGATAGAATTTTTTTGTGATATTTATTAATTAATCTGTGTTGAAATAAGAGATTTTCGCAGTCAGATTCCCCAGTGTTGTTTTTATAAAATCCGAAATCCGTAATCCCTAACATGACGTCGAAACAAAAACATTTTAAAGCGCCAAATCTCTAGTAGGTTTTACAACATGTTACACTACAATGTTAAACTAAAAACTGAATTTTATAATAATGAATATTTTATAAAAACATTTTGATGAGGATATTTAAACGTTATGAATCAAAACAATAAAATAATAAAAATTTAGTTAGTTTATTAAATCCAAAAATTAATTGAACTTATTCGTTTTGAAATTTAATTCAGACAATAATTAGTATCAACAAAACATCAAAAATTACTGCCCACCTCTGTCTGTCTGTTTAGTTTTTCAAACTACAGGGGAATCGCTATACTCTGCACAGCATATAAAGTCTTTTGAATCTTTTAAATATTTGGGATTAATGCTTGACTCAAACAACAACATACTTACAGATATAAAAAAACTCGAATCGCTGCAGGTAATCGAACTTTCCACTCAATTAAACCTCTTCTTTGATCACCGTATGTATCAACAAACACCAAACTCAAGTTATACAAGACGTTGATTAGACCGGTGGTGATGTATGGGTCGCAAAGGTGGACCCTTACACAAAATGACGAATCACATTTACCTGTATTTGAGCGTAAGATCATACGCTATATTTTTGTTCCACTTAAGACAGACGATGGAGCGTATAGGACGCGATATAACTTTGAGATCAAAGACCTTCTTGAGGGTCCAGATATAATAGGTTGTATCCGTTCCAATAAAATTGCTTGGTTTGGGCATGTTCTACGAGCCGATTCACTGTCTGGAATGATTAAAAAAATGCACGTTAGTACCCCAGGGAGTAGGCGACCGCGAGCTAGACCACGACTGCAATGGGAGACGGACGTAATAAACGACCTTCAAAAATCGGCTGCCATGGTAATTATGTCGCTGTTGCGAATGACCGTGGTGAATATTCGAAGCTGATTAGCTTGGCATGGAGCATGAACGCCACAAAAAAAAAGTTTCACTTTACAAATCCAGCAATTCCAAAGTTCATTCAACGGAAACATTTTAACATCACATCACATCTAAAGGATACTGAAACTGGAGAAGAAACACCAAAACCATATTACCGAAGCATTAAGAGAAATTAGAAACTATTAATGGAGACATCGATACATCATGGTATTCATTCAAAGATGCTGTTTTAAGCGCTGCTATAAGGGAATACTTGGACAACCGGAAAGCCACTCCCAGAAACCTTGGATGTATCCAGCTTTTCTTGACGCCATTAACACAAAAGAGATTGCTATCTCAAATGTCTACAAGGACGCAACACCATGTACACGAAGAAGAACTATAAACTGACAAAGCAGGCCGATACAAAGCTATGTAGACGACCGAAGAGAGAATGGTGGAAGAGAGTGTGAGAAGACCGAAAACTTCAATAAGGAACATCAATCGCGTAACTTCTTTCAACAGGTTAAAACTTTAAGGAAGGAACCTCAAACTAGATCGACAGCTATTCAAAACGAAGATGGGTAGTTGCAAGTAGACCTTAAAAATATTTTAGATACTTTGGTCGCTTATTTTGAGAATCTTCTCAACTTAAGTGACCAGCAGCAAGTCAGGCGACGATCAAAGCTTACTCGTGGGTCAAACGTGTAACATTTGCATGTCTACAAAAATGTTTAGACTAAACACTGCATTTGTAAAAATCTTTTTTTTTAAATAATCTCACTGGTTTGCATGTATACACTATATGTCCATCCTACAAGATCCATCTGTTGTAAAAATATAAACCCAAAACAAAACTTTTGTTTTTTTTTATATTAATCGATATTAATCGATTATAAATTGGATTTTTTTTTATAATTGCAATTCGATGTAATACTGTAAATTTTTCTGATCAACATTATTTTCAACTCTGTAGAAGAGACAAGCCGTTCTCAAAAGTGCTAAAATTTATGTATATATTTATTTAATGAAAACACAAATTAATTTTTATATTTTTATAATAGAAAGTAGTGAATTGCAAACTATTCGAGGTACGTAGTGTATAGAATTCACAATTACTTGTGATTAAATCTGTCCTTAACGTATTTGTGTATATAGTTTATTCTAATATAACATTTCTAATTTCGTAGGTATAGAAGCACACGCGGATAGCACAAACGGCCATTGTACGCTCAAAATAGGAGCTAAACAAAATATTGTAAGTTATAAAAACATTTATTATATACTTTGTTCTGCGATAATTTACAGAGCAAATAAATTAAAATCATTTATAAAACGCGTTGCTTCTCGTTCGTCACTACCACGCTAAATATTTAACTTGAATTCCTGACCTGTTAAATGTCCCGTTGCATTTGTTTTGGTCAATAAAGCTAAGAAAAGGAAACGTAGAACAAAATCAAATTCAAAATTAATAAAAGCGGTTCCTACTTTGTGTTTAAATTATTATTATAATTATATGTAGCTATAAATAAAAATTAAAATAAAATTAGTAGATTTAGAATAGATAATTTGGACCATGGTCTTAGAAGAAGATTATACTACGTACAGACTGTAAATTAGTGATATTCATTTTTTGTTTGTAGTAACGTTAATTGATAACGTGTGTTTATTGTAGCATCTTAATAATTGAAAAAAAAGGAAAGATTAATTTATTTATTGTTTTTGTTTGTATAAATTTTTACATATGATTTTTAAATATAGGTATCAAAAAATGTAATGCTAATGTAACAATTAATGTACAAAATTCTAGTTATTAGGTTACTTATTTTTTTGAATTTGCTTGCAATTTTATATTAATATTTGTATCTCTAGGTATTAAAAAAAATTTCAAATATATGGGGCATTTCATATCAAGTGAGACAACTTTTGAAACCGATGTCTTCCGATCGGGATTAAATTTACACTAAGGTTATTCTTATTCAATAGTAATTTAGACACAATTTTTCAACAAGATCGGTCAAGAACTCTCTGAGTTAGAGAGGGTCAAAATTTGACATTTTGGCCAAACATGTGTTTTTTCTCGTCCATGTAACTTATTACCTATTTTTCTTAGCATAATTTGTCCCAAATAGTTTAGATAGCTATTTCTTCAATCTTTTGAAAAAAAAATTTAAAAACAAAAAAAATAAATTTTTAAATTTTGTTTTGCAAAATCAAAAACTTTTTTGACTTTTTTTCAAAAAGGGCCCTTTTTTTTCTTTTTTTTTTTATCAAAAGAAAGCTAAGGCCTTTTCCTTTAAGAGCTTTTTGGTCGCTTAGTAGGATGCGAGTGGGATATCTATCAAAATAAATGTTTTGTAACTCAAGACAAAGGTTAATCAAATTTTAGCATATGCACTATTTTGAATTTTTTCCTATTTGTGTGTAATTGTTTCTAAAACCCCAAAAATAAAATTTATACTGAAACTAGACAAACTAACCTTTCCGATGGTATGTAACATACCTAACTAAAATTTCATACCCTCAATACTGTAATTCCCACAATATGAGAACACAATATCATAGTTTTTTTAAAGTCGACTCCGGTTGAAGACAAGGTGATGCTATCTCTCCTATATGTACTCTTTAATTTAGTCTTGGAATATGTGTGCCATCAAAAAGAAATAACAACAATATATATTGTCAATAAAATCAGTACAGATGATTACTAACGCTGATGATGTTGTCATCATCGACAGTGTGAAGCTATTCTGAGTGAGACTTTCACGTCGCTTGAGAGTGGGGTCAGACAAATTGGTTTGCAAATTAATTACGATAAAACCAAATATATGAATTAAGAGAGTTGAATCTTTTAAATATTTGGGATCAATGCTTGACTCAAAAAACAGCATATTTAAAGATACAAAAGCTCGAACCACTGCAGTTTATTGAACTCTATACTCAATTAAACCTCTCCTTAGGTCACCGTATATCTCAACTAACACCAAATCCAATTCACACAAGACATTGATTAGACCGATTGTGATGCATTGTGATGTATGGGTCACAAACTTGGACCCTTACACAAAATGACGAATCGCATTTATCTGTATTTGAGCGTAAGATAACACGCTACATTTTTGGTTCACTTAAGACAGGCGATGGAGAGTACAGAAAACGATATATGTTTGAAATAAGAGACCTTCTTGAGGGTCCTGATATAATAGGATGCATCCGTTCTAACACGATTGTTTAATTTCGACATGTTCTATGAGCCGATTCAAAGTCTGGAATGATCAAAAAATGTAGATCACGACTACAATAGGAGACGGACGTAATGAACGACCTTCAAAATCGACTGCCGCGGTTATTATGCCGCTGTTGCTAATAACCGTGGTGAATACTCGAAGCTGATTAACTTGGCAATGCTCCTACATGGAGCATAAACGCAATAAAAAAAAGATATTTAAGAGCAAAAACATGAACAGATTTGCATTTCCAGAGTTAGAATTCGGTATAGCCTTTTGTTTTCCTGAAGACAAAATTCTAATTAGTTGAAGATATCAGTCACGAAGTCAAAATTTTAACTTGAAGATAACTCAGGCAAAATTTTCGGAGTGTGTACTAGGGGCCACTGTAGAATCCATGCAGTATCCAGTAAATATGAGAAGAAATTTATTAGCTTTTAGATTATGTTCAAGAAAAATGTATCGAGTCACGAGTGGTTAACCATACAATTTTTTTCACTTTGTTGTTAAAATTCGTTTTAATTTTTTTTTTCCATGAATGTTTCGTATAAATCTCACGAATGTTTCATATAAAATAATCTAACCATTCAATCAATTTACTTGAAAATATTTAATCTTTGAATTTTATATCCAAATAACTTTCTTTTCAATTTTATTTTATTTTAATAGTAAACTATAACAACTAAATGAAAATATTTATTGCAAGAGTAAAAAAATATTAAAGAAAACGTCGTTATTTATGCATATTATAGAGAGAAAGTTAAAGAAAAATTGTATCTACATAGTACACAAACTAAGGAATAAACATGTATAAGTAAAAGGTTTTCGTGCTTATTGCAAATATTTCTATTAAATTTTTTTATAATTATAATTTGTTCATTAAACCAAAAACAATGAATAAAATAACTTCATTACAAATTTCACAATTTCCGTAACCGTTACACAAAGGGTATTGTTCTTGTATTTGTGATGTAGGTAGCATATAACATTGCAGTAAAAGGGTTGATGAACTATGTAATAAATAAGCTTTAAATTAATTTTTGAGATTCTCATTGAAAATAAAAACGTAAACAAAAATCATTCAAACTCTCCAATTCAGGCTCATCCTGCCAATGCTACAAAATCCTCGTAAGTGAATTTCTATTCGTAAATATATTTTTGTGCCAGTTCACATTGTAAAACTTTACGACCCTTGAGACTGGCGTACAATAATTAATAACAAATATTTTTTCCTAGCAAAATCAAAGTGAAATTAGTTGTTTACATTAAAATAAAACCTGCCACTTTTAAACTATATGTACTATATGGAACTATGTACTACCAAAACAGGGTGAGTATTTCTAATAAAAAGTGTTTTTTCATCCTTGGCTCTGCACTTTTAAGCCAGACCCGAATGAAGAAGCAGTACTTCTTGGGGTTGTAACAAAAGTTACTATTTTCTGCGAAAAGATTATTATTATTGATAAACTCAAGATTTTAATTTAAAAATTATTAAACATTCGAAAATCAAAATTTGATAAAAAACAATTTTTTGTTTTTGTTGGTGATGTCTTTGTAATTATGCACGTTTTATTTTGCGAATTGCAAAAATTATATTGAGATTAGTCGAGACTTAGATAAGATTTAAAATTAGATTAGATTAAATTAGATAAAGATTGCCATTTAACAAAACAAGCGGCGTATATATGGACTGCCAAGTGGCCTAATGCGACTGCCTAACAAGCGGCTTGACACAAATGTATAGACTGCCAAGTCCCACAAAAGTTAATATGTAGTTACAATTTCACTTTTAATATAACAACAAAAATTTGAATTTTATTGTATTTGACATAATTTCAAAAAGAAATAAAAATATGCTTTTAGTACATACAGTTATTGACGTCTACAATATATTTTTCCACATTCAAACTACTCTCTCCACTTTCTAAAATCAAAATTTGTTTAACTTTTTGTCATTATTTTATTTTTTAATTGTACATAAGTTAAATTTCTTTTGGATGATGTATATTTTGTTGATTTTTTTTTAGTTTTTATAAATAAAAATTGTTTTGTTTTATAATTTTTTGTTCGTGGTTTAAGATTCTTATGTAAATGACATTTAAATAATTTGATTTTCATAATTAATTTTTTACGATATGGCGAATCAAATTAGATGGCATGATTCACATAATGCATAAATTGCTCAAATTAAAGACTGCGACAGGATATGAAATTATGGAAGCATATTTAGGTATCATCCCAGTAAAATATATATGAACTCGTTTAGGGTATAATGCATAATAGGTAATAAGGTAAGTATAGTGGTGGCAGACTAAAAGATCAAGATTTAAACTATTAATCGTTTATTTACCTAATTATTTTTAAATAACAAATTAAGTAATTAGTGTACAAACAATATTGGTTAGGTGCCCAATAGTGGGTGTTTTTCATTTATTTTATTGCATTTTAATTGTCCATAGCTTGAACAAATAATGAACCTCTTAGTGTCAAAGAAATTGCTTGTTTTTGCGTTTGGAAGTATTATATCACGGTTCGCCTACCATGAGTTTAAATAAAAAGTCAACTAACAAGAAATATTTTTTCATAGCAGTCTTTTTTGGGTCGAATAGAACAAAACTCAACCGTTTTTTAAATAGCTTGGCGTTGGGATTTCGAGATATCTCGCAAAAACGGATTTTTGACCGATTTTACCTCGATTTCACAACTTAGGCTAAAATTTTTTTTTGTGAAATTGCCCAAATTTCACTGGAAAACTTAAAACGAATTACATTAGGACTGCCGAACGCCCCAAACGTTTCAAAATGCCCAAATGTCCCATTATAAAATTTCAAAAAAAAATTAAAATATCGTTTTTTTCTACTTTTTATACCAATTTTTTTCACTTCAATTTTTTTCAGTCCTAATTCGTTTTAAGTTTTCCAGTGAAATTTGGACAGTTGCACAAAAAAAAATTTTAGCCTAAGTTGCGAAATCGAGGTAAAATCGGTCAAAAATCCGTTTTTGCGAGATATCTCGAAATCCCCAACGCCAACCCATTTCAAAAACGGTTGAGTTTTGTTCTATTCGACCCAAAGAACACTGCTATGAAAATATATTTCATGTTGGTTGACTTTTTATTTAAACTCATGGTAGGCGAACCGTGATATAGTTATCGACATCTATTCATCTTGCGACGACTGTACGAGAATTTGGCAATTCATCTAATGGATTCATCTCACTGTGACGGTAAGAATAATTCATACTAAACTCCATAATTTAAATGCAACTATTGTTGACCTACTACATAAGCTCGTCAAAGGATATTGTTTGAATGATTTACAAGGCGTACTATACACTTGCGGATACTGCTAATTGGAAGTATAAATAGAAGAAAATGAATGTAATCTTCTTTAGCGATTTAAAGAATATGAAATGGCTCCGTGGGTGACCATTAGCTGTAATATAGTCTATATGCAGCCGAAAAATCGATTTAAATTTTTGTTAACATCATTTCCGGGTATTTCTAATTGTAATACTATTTGGACTTTTAATCCAACCTTACGTGACTTTTCACACACCTTTAGGAAACCATTAATTTTTTAGATAAGTCACGTTCTTTTCTCAAACTGAATTAAGAGCTTTTAGCAATTTAATGTTTGTGTTAGATAAGTGCAACTTTATATTGTGCAGTTTTATATTAATGAACTTTTGAAAATTGCCAGTAACAAAATTCATCGATGAGAAGTAATTTCATATATCATAAAATACTGCAGTAGTCGCTCGTCTCCCTTTCTTCAAACAATAAAATTAGCACTCAATTTTGATGAGTAGAATATTTTGGTAGCTGCAGAGTAGATAATTTTATACACTATGCACTTGGTAATAATAAGCTGGATCTACAGCACATAAAAGATCTACAATTGTAACGAAGACGCGACATCCAGTTAATGGAGGAATTCAGCTCTTAATACTATATTCTTGTCAAACATGCAAAAGCAATTATCCTTCCCGCAAATGATTTACGGATAAGTTTACCAGACGATGAGATCAACTTTGGCCATGTAGCGCACATAGTTTTACACACTTAAGTGCAACGGTAGTTTTACAATGCAACTGCTATTGAAACAGTCACAAAAGCCTAACCTTACCTACTCGTCGTTCAATAAGCATTAGAATATTCAATTCATAAAAATGATTATTCGAATAATAATATTCTTTATTACCAGAAAATCACAGATCAATAATGATGTAACATTATTTCTATCAGTTACAAATATCAACAGAGAAAAAGGTTAATGCCAAACGATATAAGATTTCTAAATATTAAAAATTATTTTTATAGAATTTTAAAAATAAATTAAAATAATTTAAAAAAGCTTACATCATAGCAATTTAATTTGAATGTTTTATTTAAACAATTATATTCATACATTTTTGTGTTTATTTCAATCAAAGACATTAGATCGCGATCTGATCAAATAAAAAAATCACAGATTTTAATTTGTATGTACTGACAATTATATGTATGCATGTATAGCGTATATGAGCTTGTATCCTGAAACTATAATTTATATGAAAAAAGATTAAAGTCTTAAGATAAATTACAAACCAAAACTATCAAGTAACAAAATATAAATGTTTTTATTTAAAAAGTAGGTTAGTAATTGGCATAACAAGTAATAGATAAAATATATGTAAATATTACAATTGTATTTGTTTTATATTAATAAGTGATGTTGAATCGATATTATTGGAAGTTGTTTGTTTAATCTTGAAACTGGAACAGCTGTGAGAATTACTTTACTTCACGATCTATTATATTATATTCATGGTTACTGAATCTCTAAAAATCAAAATAAGGTCGCTTAGTATCAATTACGTTAAAGCATCTACAAACCATACAATCAATTTAACAGTTATGTTGGTATATGATCGAGTGAATCGAGGAAAAATGTATACTATATCGGTGATTTCGGAAAAAAAAAAATAACGACAAAAGTAATTTTACCGAGCTTGACAACAGGATGCACTATTTTATGAGTCTTACCTACCAAGTTTTTTCAAATTTTTTTTGCGATATAAACAAGAAGTTTTTAAAATGTTTTACCAAGAAGTAACAGCTGAGCTGCATCAATACCATATTTTGAAATAAGCAATTGTACGGGTACATCCCTCCTACCTCTTTGCCCAGTTTTGAAAATCGAATTTATAACCTCAATTTTCATGTGATTCTGGATCATACACAATTAAAATCTGTTATCAAATTTTCACCAATATAATTGATGAATTTGCAAATCGCCCTGAAATCTGATCATCCATATAAAAAAAATCGATTGAATTACGGGTTCAAGTGAAACTCAATCAAGAAGTTTACTGAATTGTAAAATTAATATAGGTACGAATCACTTTTTGAAGCAAAATACTTACCTCTATGTATTGTTGCCAAATTTGAGGCGCTGCCTTTTCTACTTCAATCTTCAATTTGGTTCATGCCAAATTATTGGCATGAACTATACTTATCCTTATACTCATTCTCAACCTTGTTTTACTCATCAATCAGAATATTTTTCCAAAATTGATATAGTGATACACAAAAAACTACCGTATTTCTGCGGTTATTGATATAAGGGACGAGAGAAGGTTACATAAGTTATGAAAAATGAGAGTGGAAATTGCGTTGACAACTCAATCAATCCTTAAGATGAACCCTGGTTCATCACCCAACTGTAGGCACGCAGGATGGCACAAACATTTTTATATGTTAATAGCATGTGTGGTCACTCCCGCTTAGTGTTCCTGATTTCTCGACTTTTAAATTTCTCGAGAAAGAAAACTAGAAATACATATTTCTCGAGAAATCTCGAGATCTCGAGAAATATATTTCCGTAGAATTCTTTGTTTATAACGTCAAATTGAAAACCAATGTATCTTTACACTTATTTTTTAACTATGCATATTAAATAAACAATTTTTTTAATTGTAAATAATAAATTTAATAATTCCGAACAACTTTCATTTACAGGGATTAAGCTCAAAATATCCGATTCAGTGATATTACAATATATTTGAAGATCCATAAATCTTTTGTTGTTGACGTCAGTCCATTCGTCTAGGGATATGCTAAACTTTTTGTTACTGTTTTTAATAAATTAATTTTATTTAGCAACTAAAGCTTTTAGTTTCGAAAAACTTAATGATTAGTTCTTTTACATTTGAAGAATTTTTCGGAAAATTGTTTGTCGAATAAAGCTGTTTTTTGTAATTCTGTGGAATGAAAACCCATCAACAGCCACTAATTGAGCAATTGCTTCACTCATCGACGGACACTGCCTTGACATGAATTTATCGATATTTTGCATACCACTGTTGATTTGCATATCACTGAATACTTATTCCACCTGTGCCCGACTCTGGCTGTTTTCTTTTCAAAGAATGTATGGCATTGAAATGTCGATGAAGACCAGTAGTTGCAGATCCTTACATAATATCGTTTTACCACAAATATTGCAGTTTTAATGAATTGAATTATTGTTTTTGATAAAATGTTTCCAAACATCATCGTATTGATTTGGGTTGAAATTTAATGAAAATGGTTAAATTTTGTAAAACAATTTTACTTACTATATATATATATGTTGTTTCTTGAAATTTTTTTGTTTCTGATTGTTTTACATTTCATACAAAATGTCAAATTATTTAAAATGCAATGGTGCATAAATCTACCTTACCGTAATTTTAGTTCTCTTTTGTTCCGAAAAGCGCAAAGATTTATATTTTTGATTGTTTTTAGTAAATTCGACCTTTAATTTTTTAAATAAAGGAAACTTATTTTTCTCGAGAAAAATAAAAATTTTCTCGAGAAATGGAGATTAGATTTTTGTTAAATTTCTCGAGAAATATTTCTCGAGAAGAAACACTACTGAGTCCCGCAGTCCCGCGCTCAACAAAACGGCCATAAACTAATTTAGCGAGTTATGGTATGGGTGGGTCTCTTGAGGTGGTCGAAGGAGATGAAATTCCGAATAGACAAAGAACTACAACAAAAACCCTAGCGGAGTCTTCAGACCCTGAGGGCATCATTGAGATTTTCTGTTTAAACAAAGTCGACTGAGTTTATTAAAGCTAGCTTTCAGATCACTTTGAAAAAGTGTCACATGGAAAACGATGAGACTTTAGTGTCTGTCACAAGAAACATGCGCTTAAGAAAGTCAAATTTACTTTCTCTTTTCAAGCAGTTGGAAATTGAATGAAAAACCATAAAAACCATAACCACCTTGGACTAAAGGTAGTGCAGTTACTTTAGGTAGTATAAGTGAATTTATTTTTAAGATAGATGACGTGATTATAACATCGGCAGCAGTAGTTTCTGACTCTTCAATAATCCTCATATTATGATCATTAAGGCATGTGCCTTATATTGTACTATATTATCCTCATATTATGATCATTAAGGCATGTGCCCATAAACACTACCCCACCGGGATTCCGACTTCCAGTCGTCGAACTGAAAAAACGCGGCTGAAAATTTGTCGGACAACATGACCCTTCAATTTATTTATTTCGGCAAAAAATAGACAAATTAAGACTTATAAGTGATATTTACAATTTGATCAGATAAAAAAAAATGTGAGAAAACAGCCAAACAAGAATAGCTTCAAAAGTAATACAATTAATAACAATAATAATACTAATAACAACAATAATAATAATACTAATACAATATAATAAATTACTTTATCACTCATCTCAACAACACACACCAACATACAACTAACCTACTACAGTTCACTTGTTCCCCGACGGTCAACTCTCCACCCATGCCAGTGCAAGAAGTATAGCAATCAAAATGAAAAAAAAAAGAAAATGCAATAATTCAAGTCCCAATCCAGTGTCACGAGACAAGAGACTGAGATCAAAATTAAAGCAAGAAATAGAAGCAGCAGCCCACATGACAACTCAAAACTCAAAAACAGCATCCAACAAAAAGAAATTAAGCATTAAGCAATGTTACCAAGTGTATTGAAGTGAGCCAACCAAAGATTTTGGAAAACACGAACAGAACTAGCCTCTCTGATAGCCAAAGGCAACCCATTCTAGAGCCTACAAGTTCTCACAGCAGAGGACAATTTCATAGCACAAGAAACATGGCGTGGTATGACAAGATGCCTCGTTCGATTAGAGATAGTAAACGATAACTTCTCAAATAAGTACACAGGCTGACGATATTTGACAACCTTAAAGAGACATAGTACCGATCTCAACTTCAAGAACAACCCAAACTTAGTTCCGAGAAACTTAAATGAGAACACAGATAGATGATCCCTCTTTCTGAGCGAATAGATAAATCGAATACAAGAGTTAAAACACAGCTTTAATCTATCAATAGTACCCATATTTGCCCCAGAAAACACTTCACATCCATAAAGAAAAAAGGGCATGATAAGAGACTGGACCAATTTACACCTCAATTCAACTGAAAGAAGATCTTTAATCAAATACAGACGCCGAAGCATCATCCAAACTCTCCCGATAACAGAACTTACATTCATGGGATGACCTCCCATGATAAGGTCTCATCCAAGATGAACCCCAGACTCCTAGCACTCCGAACATAAGGAACCTGAACATCATTTAAAAAGATAGGAAGAAGACTCTGACTAATTGGATACCGATAGAAAGCAATGGCCTGACTCTTGGCAGGGTTCAAGATTAGAGAATTCTGATAGGACCACTCAGCAATTGAAGAAAGATCATAATTGATATCAGCAACACAGGTGGAAGATTCCGTGATGGGAGCAGAGCAAGTAATCTGAACATCATCAGCAAACAAATGAACTGAACAGTTTCTCAGAGCTGCAGGAAGATCATTTATGAAGAGACTAAACAGCAAGAGACCCAAAATAGATTGTTAAACAATCCTGTGAAAATTAGTTTTGTGGTAATTGATTTTTAATACCCTGATATTTTGGCGAGTTTGAGTTGTCGGATTCGACAAAACCAGACAATTTTTTGTCGGACAAATTTACCCTCGTTTTCTAAAACAAATTTCCACCCCCTTCAATAAATAACAAAATTATGGTAATAAATATACAAGACCCGGGAAATCGCCATGTTTCGGAGTTTACGGAGGAAAAAAGCGGCCGAATCAAGGAAAATGGCAGATAAAAAAGTTGTAGGACTCGTCAAGGACAAACACCTAACGAAGTATAAAATATGTGGTAATCATCAAATTAAGTAGGTGAAGGCCCAGGGACTATTAGAAAATAAGGGAATTAGTTATATAGACAAATTCTGCGAAGTTGAATCACCGTATCCGGTAGTTGAAAATTATTGTACATCGAATGATAATTCTAGTAATATGTTCACCGAACCAATTAATATTAAAGATAGTTTCGAGTTATCTGAAAATCATAACCTCACCGAAAATAAGGAGCTCAGTTTGAAAGAAGAAACTAAATAATATCAAAGCCGATGAATTAGAAAATATTTCAGTTTTTGAGAATATGAGAAATTGATTTGATTTCCTTAGAAGAATACTCACCCACAAAGTATTTGTAGAATGTTGCCGAATCGGTTTAACCAGGTTTTGTCACATAGACACACCCTATTTTAAATTTATATCAACAAACTGCGAACACCAGGAAACCAATATATAGTTCTGCGGATAATATTACATTGCACAAATCATTCGTCCTCCAATGTTCAAAGGGTAAACAAAATAAACGAATAAATCTTGGCCGGAGAGACAGAGAGATAAGTGTAAAAGAAAACGTTGCCGATTGGAGTAACCAAAATTTGGTCAATCTTAACTCCACAAAAACACAGCTGTTGATTGTTTATAGTTTGAAGACCGAGCTCCTAAACGGTCAATACTTAGGCGCTGCATGTTTCCAGCCGAGCTCACTTGAACTCTGTTCAAATGCGTATAGCAACTCTGTTCAAATGCGTATCAAATCGTGAGTAATCGGCAATTAACATCAAATATCGATTAGCTACAAGACCTGAGGTGGCACCATTCCTTACAGGTATTACACTGAATAGATGTTGTGTTTGCCCTTAAGATGTTTTTACATATTGTACAGTGCCAACAATACATATTGTACAGTGCCAACTTCTTAAAACCTATACTGCACCCATATGAACACCCCAAGTTGCCGACACTCACTGGAATAAGTTACAAACAACATAGAACGCTGCCTTGCGAACTGCAACCGGATGTCACTTGATGGCCCACCGAGATCACTTGCACGAGGAATGTAACATATTGCTGTACCGTGGACATAATGAAAAGCTAACCAAACAATATCTATTGGCCTGTCACAAAGAGCAACATGCTTGCAATGACACCTTATCAACGATTGAACCACCTAGAGACATAAGAAGGACAGCAAGATGATTTCTGCATGAATTCAGAGATAGCCATTTTACTGTTAAAATTGACAAATCTACGTATAGAATGCGCTTAAAAGCACTGTTGAAAATGTTGAAAACGTAATAAGAAACTACGCTTCAAATCGAGTTCTTATAAATAGAAAGCCACCAAAAGTCGCTGACGAGGAGGTCCAGCTACCTCGCAGCACCAGATCTACCCTAGGCCAACTAAGATCCGGTTGGTCACGCATCCTAAACAACTACATGAGTAGAGTTGTTCCTGAAACTATTGACAAATGTCACGCATGTGAGGGTACGCCGCACGATGTAGACCAACTTGTCCTTGACCAATTGTCCTGATAATTTAACCAACCTGATGCAGGAAAATTTGTGGTACCGCCCAAGGGCAGTAGCAGAGAACCTGGACATGGAGCCGAAGCATTAGCATCAAACCCGTGGCTACAACAACAACATTAGCTAGAACTTTGTCGCAATGTTGCTGATCTCGTTGTTTTAAATAATATTAAATAAGTATTATATTATCACCAATAGTAGTCAAATGATTCGTCTTCAATAGTAGACGGAGAAATCGGGTGCATCAGACGGGAGTTCCAAGCATATTCTTTTACCCATTTCAATTGTCCGTTGGTTAGCGCAAACAGGCAAACTATTAAGATCATCACATTGTCATAGCGACAGGATACAAAGGGAATTTTTTGTGCATATATATGAACGAAAAAATATAATTTTTCTCCAACCGGAGCATATAAATTATTAAGAATATAATATGAAATATAATTTTTAACGAAAGCATTTGTTAAAAAAAAAATTTTACAGAGAAATGATTAAAATTTCATAACTTTCCCTGACTAAAATAAAATCCCCTGACTTTCCAGAATTCCATACCTGGTGGACACCATGAATTTGATCCACTGAAGAGTTTAGACTCTATAGGCCATGGGGATGTTTTTATAAAACTTGTAATGAAACTCGGACAGAAATGTAATTATTTTGTTAAATGTAATATAAATGTGTCACACTTGACACTTGTTTGCAGCTTACATTCCTTCATGGAGCATTAACAGGGAAATATAATACCTAATACGGAACATATTATAAAAGGAAAATTAAAGACCTGTTGTTGTATGACGCGTTACGAGTTACATCATATAAATTCAATTAAAAACTGAATATATCCAGTGTTATATGTAAATGTATTCTTTTCAAACAAATAACAATAGCAGACTTCAACTAGAGATTAAGTTAAATTTAAAAATAAAAAAACCGGAACTGAAAAACGACGATTTAAGTTTGATGATTAAATGATTACCGTTTTAATATTTAATCAATTACATAACCATTAATCCAAACGAACAATCCTGTATTATGGCGTTCGCTTGTATTGCTTTGCAAACTATCACAACTACAGTACAGTGATGATTAGTGAGCAAGCTAAAATAAATTTTTAAAGAAATGAAAATTATCTCCATCCCCCACTTATTATAATATGTCCCATCACTTTGAAAATTGAAAAATTGGAAGGAATGCTTATACAAACGCCATTCAGAAGAAAGTATAACAACAACAAACGAAATCAACCCCCACCTTTCAGAGCAGATTCAACAAATATCTCGATTTAACTTTTACAAAATTTATGATTATTTTGAAATTGGAAAATTAAAAATCATTTTTAGTATATACAAGACTGTTCGGTGCTTACTTTTTATTGAGGTGATCTGTGATAAATTAATAAAACACGAGAAACAAAAATGTTTTATTCTTGGACTGTCAAAATAAAATTAACTAACCAAACTAACTAAAACCATTTAAAATATAATAAAAATATTGTACTCACGTTTATCTTATCCATATTGATTATATCTAAATTAAAATATATAGATTTTACAGTTTAGATTATTATAAAATGATTTTTTTGTCATCAACACATAAAAGGTCATTTATGAGTTCATTTAATAATCTATATATGTTTGATTTTTATAGAGAAATAAGGTCATAATAAAATAAATATATTATTTATAAATAAGTTTTATTTCTTATAACATTAAAAACACAATATTTTATTGTAATACATATTAATTAAACACTATTTTTTTATTATAACAAAAGTGAATTTTTTGTCATTTGGCAGAAAAAAAAATTATATCAATCAAATTTTTTTTAATACCTGCTTTTAAATGATTGGTGTTGCCATATTAAAATTACGAATACAGCGAATTGTTTCAAAACAGTTAAATAATAGATGGCGCAAGTACATTTTATGAAATATATATTAAGTAAAATTAAATATTATAAATAATGAACTAAAGCTAGTTATTAATAATGATGTAAGGAATATCTTCTCATTCTTTCGATGTATAAATCATAAAGTAATTTATTTTTATTATAATAATATGGATTTTCGATAGAATTCATATCCGGATTGTATGCACCTAAAATGATTATTGATGATTTATCATGATTTACGGATTCTGTTATTAATTTGCTATCGATTGAATTAATATTATTTGTTGTATTCGATGAAGTAGCTGTATTCCATATAGTATTATCAATATGCAAATTATTAATTCTTTTGGACAGAGGTAAACAATCAATTAAATCATCATCCGATGATCTTTTTCTAAAAATAGATAGATATGAATTTAATTCAATTTATATAAATTTCATAAAAACCAACCTTTTATCTTTTAATGTTGTCATTTTTTGTTAATTGAATAATACTGTATCATATTGTTTATTTAAAATTATTTTACTAGGATAAATTATTAAATGTCAAAATTTTTAAAGAAAATTTTTTGTTTTCGATATCGTAATATAGATGGACGTAAGCTTAAAATATGTCGGTATGCAGTTTTAGTCCGCTTAATTCCAAAAAAGGAAGTTAAGCAAACGAATTTGTGTGTTATAAAAAAAACTCGTTATTCCAAAATATTATTAGGAAATAGAGAAATAAAACTGAATAATAGAATTAATTAATCATATAACCATTAACATATTTGCTTAGCACTTGTTTTATACGCATGTTAATATAAATTTAAAAAAATAAAAGATTTAATTTTATTTCTATGATCCCTCAATATATTTCGTCTTTTTAGGACATCCTCAGGATTACCAGGATTACTCCTGAGGATGTCCTAAAAAGACGAAATATATTGAGTGATCATAGAAATAAAATTTAATCTTTATTTTTTTTAAATTTATATTAACGTGCGTATAAAACAAGTGCTAAACAAATATGTTATTCAACGAATTACGCCAAGAGCCTACGGCGAGAAGTGTAAACTACATATAACCATTATTTATACAGATAAAATAGGCCGAAGATTATACATATATTTAATTTAGTTAAATTTGAAATGAAAAGTCTCAAAATAACTCAGAACTCGAAATCAACTCTGCATGAGGTTTAAATGTTTGGTAATTTTCAAGGTTTTTTATGATATTAATACGATGCATATTTCATAAATAATGCAAATTGCTGAACTTAAAGCTCATAATGGCCCTTTCCTCACTTAAATGCACGCATCACTTCTTCGTTTCTTATCTCTGCATAAAAATTACCTGTAAACTAAATTGGAGATGAATATGAATTTAGTTTATAGGGCAAAGAAATAAGAAACGAAGAAGAGATGCTTCGCACTGCATACCAGCGTGGAAAGGGCCATTGAATGTAATTGTTTGAAAATTGGTACACTCATATTAAAATAAAACCGTTTTGACTATTTAGCTAGAAGGTTTATTGATCATATCATATGATTGTTGATACAATTATAATTCGTTCATTTTATGTGAAATAGACATAACAATAGATTCATTACTGATATAAATATAATTATAATATAAAACTAATTAACTTATAGTGAACGTACAATAGCTTCGTACGCTGCAAAAATAATATATGCAACTTCAATTGAACGAGTTTTTAAGCTTAATGTTGCATCAGGATTACCAGGTTGTAATTTTAATTCCAACAATACCCAAATATTATTCGTCAGTTTAAGACTTTGATATAGCATATCCTGTCCCTCAACATTACGTTTGGCAATTGTAAATATATTATTTGCGGTCATTTTTGCTGCAAGGCCATCGGCTGTTGCTTGAATACCATTTATGGAATATTGAACTTCATTTGCAGCTGGGATTTCTTTCCATGTAGTTAAGAATACACGTTTTTCCAACTGCCCGTCATCAGTGAATAAAACATTTGCGTGTATTAAACAAGCAAAATAAAATATATCAACATTATTTTTAATGGCAACTTGCAAATTATTTAGAGGTTCCATTCGTTGAACAGGACCAGTTGTATTTAAAATTAATGAAACTTCAACACTTTGTGATGGGGCAATTGGACTAACTTGTAAAGGTGCAGATGGCACTAATCCAAAACTATTTTTATTTAATTGTATAGCAAACGCTGACATAGCTTGCATTGCTTTGTTTGTGAATGTCATTTCCATAACCACTTGACCATTTCGACGAGCAAACGTTCCATTGATTTCTAGTCCTTTACCTTTTTCAGCGGGAAGCCAAACTTGTTTTGGTAATGTTATCATTGTTGAGGGCGTTCCACTTATACCAAATATATCACCCAACAAACCGGTACCAGTTGACACGTCAGATGGTCCGCTTAGAAGTATATCCAAACCACCACCTAATAAATCAACATTACTTTGAATTCCTGGTGCAGCAGGCACTGGTGCTGCTGGAGGACCTAAATCCATTGATAATAGATCACCGATTAAAGATTCATGGTTAGGAATTATGGTGGCTTCATTCGAATTAGTGTTTTGATTATCATCAACACTTGCTTGACGGTTTGGTAGAGATTTTCGAACACCAGCACCTCTACCTTCTACAAATGCCGTTGGCGGTTTATGGTAAACACTGGCTAAAGAGCTAATATGACAAATTAATTCATCTAGAAGAGTTGGTTCAAGTAAATCAGTTTCTTCTGAGATTAGTGGTTTATCTGCTAAAACAACTTCTTTAGCAGCAGCTGGATCAGTCGATAAAAGACGCCAATAAATAAATCCACGATCACGTAAATCTGGATTATCAGAATCTTGTGTTGCCAACGATAGTACATGTTGTACTAATTCTTGAGTATCAGTTGGACGTTTTAAAAACAGTTTAACAACAGCGGTTAGTAATTGTAATTGTACTTGAGCATTTTCATCTTGGAATCCCTCCAAAAACGAATCAAGCAATTCATCGGCATTATCAATTCTTTCGGCATATTCTCCAATAATCCAAACCATTGATGCACGAGCTTCTGGTTCATCAAGTGTATCCAAATTTTCACATAATGTACTAATAATGCTTTCATACTTGTTTGGATATTTACGGAATATGTCTTTGATAACAACAATTGCTTCTTGAACAACGTAGTTAACCTTTGTTTGAATAAGATCAAGTAATGTTGAAACACAACGTTCAGCCGATGGTTCCACTTTGATAGCGCAACGTCCAATAGCCCGTACAGCTTTACGAACAAAGTCAACATCAACCTCAGTTGCATACTCCTTCAATTCACTTAAAACTTGTGCAATATTACTTTGATTTGCCAAACGAATCATAATATCTAATTTTTCAAGTTTTACATAAATCGGATCGTTGTATTTAACGAAAAATACTTTCATCTCGTGTTTCAAAATATCTGGACGTTTTTGAACAATTAAATTTATATTTCTCAATGCAACATATTGAACTTCAGGTTCAGATGATAGAAGCGTAACGAGTGGTGGTGCCAATTTTTTAGTTAATGTAGCACAAAAATCACTATCACTTGAAAGCATTTCCAGGAGTTTCATTAATACTTTAACAGCGGATAAAACAACAGCTGCGTTTGCATGAGCAAGACGTGGTGTAATACGTTCACATATTGATTGTGCTTCACGTTCATCTTTTGGTTGATAGTTTGCAAGTGAATCGAGTATAAACACTTGACCCCATTCAGTACATTCATTGAGGGCGGTTAATAATTTATTTATTGTGGCTGAGTTCATTTCTGAAATTAAAAACAAAATATACAGCTAGTTAAGAATAATTTGTATGGATATCATATAATGAGAAAATCACCACAGGTTACAGCAGCTAAACTATTAGTGAATTGGTTAAATAATGCTCCATTTTAATAACTAACGATAAGCAAGTATTTATAGATTCGACAAACATAAATATCAAATTATATTGATAGATTATCCGATAGATTATTTTTTTATCAGATGAAACAATTTCGATATGAGACCTGACAAACGAAATGGTGGGCATTATTTTATGCTAATCACTGTGTTTCAAAGAAGGTCACGAAAACATAATTCAAGTACGCTGAATCCAGTATTGCAAATCGTGAAAAAAGTATGCGTTTCGAGCACTGTGAATGAATCGAATGACATAAATGCGATGATAACGTTCATTAAAAAAAATAGGAGAATAAAGATTTGTGTTCTTTAATAACCATAAACGAGGACTAAATAATTCAAACAAATTAACGAAGAAATATTAAATAATATAGAATAGGCGAATTAATCAATTTGAAATTGAAACTTAATTGAAAGTTTAAAAAAACAGTGAAAACAACTATCTAACGCCTTGCTGCATGTACAGAATGCCAGTCAATAACAACTTGACTAACAACATTAGGTCACAAGCTCATACAGATCTCACTCTGTTTCAGATTCTCCAGCTTAAATGTAATGGTCTTAGAGGAAAGATTGATGAAATCACGCACTTCGTGGAAAAGCACAACATCCAAATATCTTGCGAACAGAAATATTTCCATATCTTTATTATTCCTTCCCTTTCCCAAATTTCTTCCTTTTATAGTTCCTTTAGACTGACATTGCATCTTCGGATATTTAAAGAGTCTAAATAATAAATATTTCATATGTAGTTTTCTAAACATGCCCAACTAAATCATAAAAAAATTCAATTGGTATAAGAGATAAGCCAAACACAACAATAAATTTAAACTCAAAACTAATTTAATACAGTTCCCTGCGCACTCCAAAACAAGGACAAAGCTTACAGGAACAATCTCAAAAGTATCCACAAGTTAGCAGTAGACCGTATTCAGATGACTGAACACGATGTTATGAGAGCGATAACCGCCACAACGGTTTATCACCAATCGTGCTAAAACATGGAGGTCAATTAAAGGCAATTTGTTTTATACAATTGGAGTATGTGAATATGTAGTTGACTATACAAAACTTAGAAAAACTAAATTAAAAACTAGACGAAACTAAAAAAAGATTGAAATTTAAAAAGTTTTTTGATCTGGCTCCACAAATGCGACCGTGAGAGTGCCGGTTAATTCAAACGCATTTTGTGTTTTACAAGCTTTTTTGTTGGAGCCGCTCACTCAGAAACCTCCAATTGCAGAGGTCTATTTTTTGGAAGCTTAGATTATAAAATATACAGGATGGGCAATATTTTATATATTTTGTGTATGTACACTATAAAACTATAAAAAAAATTGAAGCTATCTTTTAAATTCAAATTTTATATTGAAAATAATTTCTACAAAAAACGGCTCCTGTAAAAATAAACACAAAAATACAGGATCCCATGCAGCATTTTTATCTCTTTCCATTTATAGAAAAAAATATATGATTATTCTTCTATTGCCAGAAAGAAGTAACTGCCAAACAATATATATTTTATTTTAATTTCATTCTAAATTATCTCAATTCATCAACCGGAGTCAGAAAGAGAAGGTGCCTGCTAAATTTTAAAGAAAAAAAAACAAATCGAAAAGAAAAAAATAAATTGTATTTTGTTTTATTTTATTTTTGCATGTATGTCTTTATAAAGACAGAGTAAAGGTAAAATAAGATAAAATACACTGAGTGTATTAGTGTTTGTGTTAGTGTTAGCGAAATTAAAAGTGTAGTGAAGATAGAAGCCGTACAATTATATAATTGGTGAGATTGTTCTTTATTGAAAAATCATTTTGTATTTTATATTTACTGTTACCAGGCGATAGGCAGGTAAAATTTTACCTTTTATTGCTTTGATGTAATAAATTTATTGTTTTAAAGCATAAACTTGTTTTGTATTGCCTGGTAAGAAGAAATGTAAAATTTCGTTTTAGTTGTTAGTAAGAATTTCGAATTTAACCCTTTATGTGCTACTATTTCATGAAACCTGCTATCGTGTTTTTGTGACAGATATACCCAGTTTTTTTTGTACTATGTAGTGTTGAAATTTAGGTCTGGCCGTATTTCAGTATCTATGCCTGCAATGTCAAAGGGTACGTCTTTGTCTCAACAAAATGGCAGCAGGGTGAACCAACAGCTTAGCATTGACCAACATAAGACCAACATCACCAACATAAGAAGTCTCAATTCGAATCTAAACGAGGTTCATCACTACAGCGAAAAAAATAAACCTGACATATTGCTTCGTACCGTAACAATTGTCAGTGGCAAAGCGAAATTGGATCTCGATAAATACCGGATGCCTAGTTACGAATTGGAACATTCCTTTTATAACAAGCATGGTGTCTGTGTATTTGTTCGAAATTCCCTTTCATGTATGAGAATTAAAGCTTACGAGTTGAACTCTAAGCACCATAATTCTCTAGCACGGAAGATCTCAGGTGTTGATGAAACTATGTTTGTAATAGGATTATACAGATCCCCAAATTTTTCCCCCCAGGATGTCCATTTTTCGATCAAATATCGGCTAATCTAGACAAGATTACCACGGACTACCCCAAAGCAAGACTGGCCATCCTAGGAGACTTTAATATTTATAATAAAGAATGGCTTAAGTATTCATCGCGCACTGATGATACTCGTAGATTATCACGGTTTGATGCAAATGTTAGAGTGTTCCACTAGAATCCTAAATAATTCACATCATAACAATAATTTGCTGGATCTGTTTTTGACAAACGAACCAGATACTACGAAGACAAAAGTTGAACAACCCCTCGGAACATCGGACCATTTACTAATATCAGCAATAGTGCAATTTACATCTCCGACACAAATTAAAGCAATTCCTCGTCGCGTTTGGAATTATAAACGCGCTGACTGGGAGGGACTGAGAAACGTTTAGGATGAAACACCTTGGAAGACTATTTGTTGTGCTGATCAAGATCCTAGCACATCGGCAATAAGAATTTCTGAAATCATAAAAGACCGAATGCGGCGGTTTATTCCAATTCGATAATTCACTCCTAAAACTGACCCTTGGTTCACGCGGGATGTTGATGAGACGTATAACACAAATAAAACACCTGAAACCCATAGCGCCTATAAGAAAGCCAGAAATATTAGTAAATACAAAATAGACTTCGACAAAAACGCGTTTATCCAGAAGAAAGCAAATGTATTTGCCGAATACCTTTCTGTCTCACGCAGTTTCTTTCAGGCAGTTAAATCAGTACAGAGCAATTTTACTCGATCCTCTATTCCAACATTAGTTCTGAATGACATTCCTGTGAGCGACTCGAAAGAGAAGGCGGATCTTTTGGGTCGTATTTTCGCAGAAAATTCAAACATAGTTGAACCTCCCCATTCTCCTACACTCATTTCCCCAGTTGTAACGAAAATGAAGCCAATTATTTTTCGTTCCAATATTGTACGGAAAATCATTCTTTCTATCAATATCAACAAATCTGCTGGCCCCGACGGTATTCCACCCCTCATTCTTAAAAACTTTGCTAGGAAATGGAAAACACTTTTATCTAGATTGACAAAACGACTCTTGTCGAAATTAAAATGTATCTAACCATCGCCTCCGTGGCGCAGTAATCATTTCACAAACACTTTTTAAGTTTTTCGATCAATTAGATTTGGAACTAAGTGGGGAAAATAAACACGAAATTATACAAAGAACTGTGGGATGTAATCTAAAAAATTTTTAAGGAATACTGAAATAGATTTCTTTAATATGTACCCTGCTTGGCCCGGCAAAAAAAAAATTATTTTCTTAAAGGCATCACATTGCAACCTTGTAAAATAAAAGAAAACAACTTTATTTATTTATGAACTCGCCATCTTACATGGCAATTAAAAAACGAAACTCTAGAAACATAAAAAATACGTAGCAAATTCGAGATGCACCAAAATAAGCACAATAAGAATTATTAAAAATATAAGTTCGTCATTAGCGCTATTTAAACTATGTAGTGAACGGTATATATAGACTTCGAAAATGCATGTTGTATCGAAAAAAAATCAAACTAAATACATACCTACTAACGGTTGTCCTGATTGACTAGCTTCGTTAATTTCACTCAATGCCGCAACAGCATTTGCAACAACCATTGGATTTGAATCAGATAACAAATCTTTTAACTGATCCAAAAAACCTTGATCTTCCACCATCGAGGGTGAGATATCATATAATTTAGCAACGCAGACGGCAGCCGTTTTCCTTACATATGGATCCTCATCTTTAAGGCATTTTCGTAAAGGTTCACATAAATATTCCGTTATTTTATCAACACGAATACATCCCATGGTACGTACAGCAAGAGCACGAATTAGTGGATTTGAGTCTTCACAATCCTTTAAAATAAACAAAATTATGACAAAAATTAATTACAGTTTATATATTAGTTAATTTTATTATTTAAGAAAAACATTTTTATAACAAAAATAAATGTTTAGCAAGCAAAGATGATTTAAATGAATTATTTTTTATTTTCTTCTAGAAATGTTATGTGCTTTTAAGGTATTTCTTGATATGTTTTTAGATATAAATTGTCCGAATATTATTATTATATAAAACAAATAAAATCTGTCTAAGTTAAAGATTTTACTATTGTTGCTGTTACTAGAAAATGAACATGATGTTTCTACATTTCTAAGTGTAAGTATGGATTTAGTAAACATATTCTAATATTTAAAATAAAAATTTATGTTTTTGATAATAGTGGAACAAATAGTATATTACAGCACAAAGAAAACAATAGTTTTGTCTGATTATTTCGGTCAACCACATATTAATTTATTTAATGAAAACTAAAACTAAATTTTAGTTGCAATTAATTATTTATCCCATTACATCTGCGACCTGCGTTGAAAGTTGACCAGACATAGACATTAAGGAGCAGTAGTTGTCTATTTATTAAAATTTTTAATATTATTTATTTTAATTCTTTGCTGGTCATTAAACCTAGACTGTTTTTTTCTTTTTATAGAGATTCACTAATAAGAAAAATACACAGTTTAAGGTAATTGTGGTTTTAAAAATTTCAATGGGGGATTAGCACAAACGGTAAAAACTCCTAAATTAGAATATTTTCATTTTTAAGATTCTTACAGTCAAATTCAAAGTATTTTCATCAAAAAATAGAACTGAGAAAGTAATGTAAAGATATTCTATACAAATATGATACAAAAACGCAGGCTGTTCGCAGGCTATGAAACACTGTTCCTCTATGAGTAAAATTTTGCACCCACAAACAATAAAATTTTACACAAAAACGAAACTAATATGTACTAGGTATACACTGATAGCTTTACATTAATAAGCAAATTAATGCTAAAAAGCACGCTTAAGTTTAAAATGCTTGTAAAAAATGGGAAATAACAGTATATGTATTGCATACCCGTTAACTATTTAAGTTTTAAGATTATGTAATTATAAGTAAATAAAATTTGCATTCAATTATATAACTACTATTTATTATTTAAATAAACCTTTAAAATATGTAAACAATAAAACTAAATTAAAATAAAACATAACTTGGGACTAATTAATTTACCTTTAGAAGTTGTGTGGATGGCAAATCCTGTTATTTTTATTTGTTCGAGCATGGATAAAAAGCATAGAAAACAACAAATAGGTGGTGCGAAGACATAATTTTTTCTTATTTTAATTTTTCTATATTTATTTTGTAATCTTTATTAAATCAATAATAACATTTATTTAAAATTTATAACCAAAATTAAGAGGGATTAATTTAAAAAATAAAAAACACATAACATATCAAGAATTTTATCATTAATGTTTTTGGTTAAGGAAAATTTAGAAAATTAAACAAAAAATCTTGAAATTTGATAATAAATCAAACTTACCTTTACAAATGTATTAACTGCCATAATCGCCATATCTGGTTGTGATTTAGCATAGTTCATTAAATATAAATAAACCAATTTCTTCAGTTCAAGGTTATCGGTTTGCATACAATTAACAACATCGGGAAAAAGTGCGGATACGTCTTTTCCTACTGTCATACTAGCTATGACCTAAAGAGAGAGTAATTACAAATTTATTAAATTACGAATATGTATTGATTTATTATTTTTTTAGTTTGTATTTCTGCATATAAATCTAATCGAACTGCAAGAAAATTCTTAATGTATTCAAACATTTTTTTTTAAATAAAATGTGTTCTGTAGTACTAGTATGCATTACAATATGTGTCACATCAACACATAAAAACCTTTTAAGACCAGGGTCCGAAACATAATGTATTATTTGAAGTTAATCTAGTTGGTTGTAAAATTTTAAATCCAAATCTAACACAATATTATATACTGTCGTGCTAAATACTAAAGTGGTAGTTGGTTTTATAATGATGAGAATTCAAGTTTTCGATTTTCTAGCTTCTCAGTTCAATCTTTTCCAACAACGATATTTTAGGATGAAAATTTTATAAATTATATAATTCTAATAATATAAAGTTTAAATTACTTAAAAATAAATATCAACTCAGTCAAAGACACAATAACCCGTAAATACCGAGATAAAATAGAGACAGCTCATATTTACTACAACGTTAGAAACCAAATCACTAATGATTTAATCAACTTGATGCAAGACACTTGGAAAGCACTAGCTTTTGCCATAGCACCACATAAAACCAAAATAATATAGGTAAATCTTAGTAAACGAGTATCATTTTGTCCTACAGTATCCATTTTTGGTATCAGTTCTCGCATGCCGTTTAATAACTCCTACATTGTGACACAAAATCCCACAACTCTTTAGTAATAATAAACAATAGTTAATTAGGAACAATTTGACAAAAAAAAGATCTAGGCGTATTCAAGAACTTAACACCCACCCTTTACATGGGATTGTAAACAGGGTCATCTGATCCCAAAAACGACTTCATTTGTGGGGTCAGATATGCATCAATTTTCCAGAAGCGAATTGGGATGTCTTTCGCACGAATAAAAGATCAGAAACTGTTTAACCAGGTACTACAATTCAGACTTAGAAAATCAGTTAACACCTACATGGCTGATTAACGAAAAATACAAGGAACATAAAAACACATATCAGGGACAATAAATGAATATGCGTCAAATATAGTTATTATAAGTAAAGACTTCATAATAACTATGGTTGGTGCAGTTGCTTAGTAGTCAAACGAATTAAGTTTACCTATTGGCAACGATTACTAATTATTTAAAGTTCAAAATAAAAGCACATGTAAAATAAGTAAGAACTTAAATGTGACTTCCTTGGCCAAAACAGTCGATAGACGCATGAGCAGTTGAAATATAATTGTTAGATTATACGATAAAGGTGTCCTCCCATAACTATTATATCACCAAAATCCTGTCGTTTTTGGAATATTGAAATCTCCTGTGATCAGACAGTTGTATAATTAATGTGCAATCCAAAGATCCGCATTATTAAAATTTTTAAAACCAAATTACCTTTTTGACCGCCTCTTTTTTCTTTTCCTTTTTATCATTATTAAGCTCAGATTTTAATTCAAATATTTCTCCTTTTTTTGTTGTTGTAAAATACTTCGAGTCTGTCATTTTATTATGGAATGTTTATGTTGAATTAATGTAAGAAATCTAAAATTATATGATATTAAAACAGGATGTAAGATAAAGATAGTGATTTAATAAAAAGCTAAAATATGTAAGAATTATAAAGTTTTTACAGTATCCACCCCTATATTATTCAATCGCCATTTTTTTAGTTAGAATGTCAAATAAATGTTTAATTTAATTATTTAATTACTATGAATACTGTTAAATGTTTTATAACCATTATTAACGTACCGTTAATGATAATATATTAATCCAAATAATTTTTTATTAAAATTTATTAATTTTGTTTAATTTTTCTTGAAATACTGTTGTCGTGACAAATCTCAACTTTTGACTAAAAAAACAATAAATTGATTTGATTAATAAATTAAGTTGTTGTGCTCAAAAACAGATGGGAGAATAATTGCTATTGTAATTATGCATTGGGAGCATTACAATTTGTTTTGTTTACATCAGTATCAAATTTGCTATTGAAGATTGGAGTAAACTTCTGGTGGCAAGAATCAGAACTACTGGGCGCATATAAGTTTTACATTTAGACTGTAACCGAAATCTATGGTAAATAATTCACCACGGTAAATTATGACAGTTCTTGAAAACAATAATTTTTTTTTTACATTGTCACCCGAAAGCTGAAAAAATTATTTGACAGTTGAATTTTTGACAGACTAGTTTTGAATTTGGTTGATTTAGAGTTGTTTTGATATTTTGATTGATTATTTAAGTTTTTGTGCGGTTTATTTATTAAAATTTGTAAGTATGAACAACAAATTAATAATCTACTATTGTCATTTAATTAAAAATGATATATTTTCAGAAGAATAAAGCTAAAAAAGTCAAGAATACTATTATTTGAAATCCTAAACGATCACAAATAAATATAAAATGGATCAAATGCAAACGGCTATAATTTGTGGTTACTGTTACATATATTAAAATTAAAAGCCAAAAATTATTAATTAAACAAAAACAAATAAAATATTGAATTATAAAACTTGTATTTGTTCAGGTGTTCTTTTAAAATTACAAAAAAATGTACAGTATTTTAAATACAGTGAATGTAAATAATGTGCATATAGTGACAACACAAAATCCAGTTCACAAACAAATTGGAATAGGACAAATTGTGGGTTACCACAATATAATAATTATAAATTGACTATATAGCTTGTAGTTTGCTATTATTTTGAGTCTGCCTGATGTGATAAATTTGCCTGGCGGTCAACTGTGATGATATTGTTACGTTTTTCCAACCTTTCTTCGAATTGGCCTTACTCACAATTTGATAAACGCAATTCCCAAATCTCTTCTGAGTTCGATCACTGATTAGTAAGCAAAAACACCAGGTTTTATTAAGTATTCAACACCTTAATTGTTCCACAATAACAGGAAAACAATACAGCAAACAATATTCCTAACTAGAATATTCTTTCAACAGCTTCAGAAACTCCAACGGTTTATTGTAGAAATTTCCAGTAACACAACGTTCAAAATAATACACAAAATATTTCTTCTCAATAACACTTAAAACTTTATTTACAAAAACTTATTTTAAATATCACTTTTATAATTTTAACTTCACTATCGCAGGCTTAAAATAACACTAATTTTAAAACTACAAGAGACAATTTCCTTATATACATTCTGCTTAATCTCTAGAAATTTCTAGGTCACTTTTTAGAAACCTTGAGAAAATATTAGAATACTCGATTATTTTACGTTACGTTGATTTGATTCATAAAATCATTTGTTTTATGTAGACCTTAATTCTAAGAATATGTACAACAACAACAATGTTCATTTCATTAATCTGTTGTAGTATTTTGTTGATTTGATTTTCCTGGAAGTGAACGTAATCGTCTAGATTTTTCTGTAATCGTAACAATATGCTAAGAACCACTAGTGTGGGTACAGCAATGATGAGTAGAGTAGAGATGAATTTTTTAGTTCATGGTTATTTAAAAATGTTGCATAAAGGTTGATTAGTGTCAATTTAATTTTGATAGCAATACTTTTATCATTTGAATATATTGTATTAAAGTTGATTAACAGCAATTTAGTTTTGATAGAAATACTTAATTATTTGTAACTAATGTTCTATTTAACTAGACTCAAATGATGAATATTTCAGTAAAATATAATATATATTAACTGATTCATTAACGAAATCAAGGATATCACCAAAAACATTAATTTAACTTCATTTACAAAAATATTTCCAAGCGTTTACATAAATTAACTTAAAGAATAAATTCACTTCGTTACAACAATTTATTTTAGAAACAAGAACAGAAACGTTTATTATTTTAAAGAATATGCTTTTTCTTTTAATCAAAATAATTTTTTTAAATAAATAAAACAAAATAAAACTAGGAAATTTCGGTATATAAGAAATCAAATCCAAAACTTTTTTTTGGGAAAAAACGAAAACTGAAAACTATTTTGTTTTCATTAATTTTTAATGCAAAAATATCGCCAACTAAATTTGAATTTTAAATTTAATTTAAATGTTCGCCACAACTACAATATCAATGCATAAAATGCCAAAGAGCGTTATAAGCGTTCCCTCAGAAACATTAAAATGGCAAAGTGTCTTAAAAATGGGAAATTTTACCCAAAAAATTTATCATATGTATAGTTTCCATATCGAATCGGAATATGTTTTAAAGGCCATTCACCATGGTAAACCAAATATTATATTTACCTAAAAGTGCATTTTCAACCGAGAATCTGCTTATGGGATATTATAGTGTTACGATTACAGAATAATCTAGTTAAAATTATAAAAGTGATATTTAAAATTAGTTTTTGTAAATAAAGTTATAAGTGTTGTTGAATAGAAATATTTTGTGTATTATTTTGAACGTTGTGAACTGGAAATTTCTACAATAAACCGTTGGAGTTCTGAAGCTGTTGAATATTGGAATATTGTTGCTGTATTGTTTTCCTGTTGTTGTGGAACAATTAAGGTGTTGAGTACTTAATAAAACCTGGTGTTTTTGCTTACTAATCAGTGATGTAACTCTGAAGAGATTTGGGAATTGTGTTTATCGAATTGTGAGTTAGGCCAATTCGAAGTAAGGTTGGAAAAACGTAAGATTGGTGACATCGACGGATTAGTTAGCTGTTAATAATGGTTTTAAGTGAATGGTAGGTTCTTGAGTTAAATAAAGAACTAGAACAACGTGGATTGTCAACAAGTGGAAACAAAACTGAATTAATACTACGGCTTCGAGAAGGTATGGAAGCCAATGGAGTAGAAGTAGAGAGTTACCAGTTTGGAGAAATTGCAACAAATACTGATTTAATAACAGCTGATGAGGAGAAAAGTTTTGTTGCGGAAACAACAACTTCATTGCCACCTGCAAATTTCGATTTTACGCAGTTAATGGCTATGATGCTACAAATGAATCAGCAATTAAATAAAGTAAATTCCAATATGAATAAAAAACTAAATGATGTAAACACAAACATGGCTGCTACCAAGGAAGAGATTAGCTGTAACATCAATCAGCAAATGGCTTCTACCAAGGAAGAAATCAGTAGTAACATCAATCAACAGATGGAAATAGTCAACAATAACATGGCTGCAACCAAGGAAGAAATTAGTGTAACAATCAGCCAACAATTAGCTTTAAATCACGATGAAGTCAAACAAATTATGGGTGAGAAACTTTTACAAATGTCAACAACATTCGATGTAAAAGTCGAGAAAATTCAAAGCGAAATTGAAGACTTTGAGCGTGACTTGAATAAAGTTGTAACTAAAGTTGACGATTTTGAGAAGAGGTTGCAGGCTGCTGAAACAGCTAAAGCTACTCACAGGTAGTACAACAGATAGCAAATATTAAATTGAAACCACCATCATATGACGGTACCACATCCTTCGATATTTTCAAGTTCCAGTTTGAGACTGCAGCAGATCAAAATGTTTGGAACGCCGAAAACCGTCTTGCTGCATTGATAGTTGCACTTAAAGGGGAAGCAGCTGAAGCATTACAGGCAGTACCAGAAAACGATCGCAAAAATTATGCAGAGGTGATGAATGCGTTGGAGCGTAAATATGGCAGCGACCATAAAAAGAAGTTATACAGAATCGAGTGAAAAGGTCGCTTGCAACGCAACGAAGAAAGCTTACAGGACTATTCCTCGGCAGTGGAGGGGCTTGTACATTTGGCACACTCGAACACCACCATATTTTATGGAGAAAATGAAGATCGAGGCGTTTATTGATGGTATTCGTGATCCAGAAACACGAAAAGCAGTAATGTTGTCGCCAAAAGCAACATTCACAGAAACTATTGCTTATGCCTTAACAAATGAAACTGTACAAGCAATCATAAAAACCATCAATTAAAATACGCCGGGTAGAGTTGGCTGATGATAATAATTACAAGCCCAGAGCACGAGAAAGTATTCGAAGTGACAGAATACGATGCTGGTTATGTGGCAAGTTGGGCCATATTTCGAGAGATTGTCGAGATATTAGAAGGAAAAGAGCAAGATCAACATCGCCTATGCAGCGTCGTCCACCAGAAGAACGAGTGCAGGCTAGAGAGGCAGATGGAATAGGATCGCAGCACTTAAACTACAACGAGTCAGCCTAAAGGGGCGTAAGCTGGCTCCCACAACCGATCGCTCCATAACCTTCATCCACGTATCGAGATTGACAAGGGGAGTTGACAGCCTTACTGTTAGGGCTAATATTGATGGAAAAAGTTGTGTCATCACGTTAGATACGGGAGCAACAAATACAATTGTCCACACTGATGTTGTGAAAGGGAAACTAAAACCAGCAGGAAGATACCGAATGCAGACAGCTACTGGCAAAAGTGCAAGTATTAAAGGAAAGAAAGTGATCAACTTTGAAATCGGGAGTACTCACTTTCAACATGAAATGGTTGTAGCTGACATTGTGGATGAAGTCATCCTGGGAATGGACTTCATGAAACCAAATGGATTCGTTATTGATGCTGGCAAAGGAGTACTCACGTATGGAAAAGTTGAGTTGCCACTCCAATTTAATGGTGAAGATTCAAATTGTGTTCGTCGAATAATATTGGATCACAGAGAAAAGCTGCCACCCCAATCAGAAACAATCATTTGGGGAAAATTGGAAGAAGGTTCTAGGTCACCCAGGTTGTGGGTTGTGGAAGCCAACAAAGAACATCAAAATTGTAAAGAAGTCGTTATAGGGAAAACCTTAGTTAGATCGGATGCTGATTACAAAATACCAGTAAGAGTTTCAAATCTGTCAAATACGCAGAAAACAATTAAGAAAGGATCAATCATAGGACAATGTGAAGAGGTAGCTAAAATAATAAAGTGCGAGCAGAAAAACATCAATTGCTCGGTCAACACAAAACAACAAAAGGTAGAAATGGAACAACTTGTGCAGAAATGGACAGAAGGCTTTCAGAAGAGCAGAGGAAAGCAGCACGTCTATTGCTGGAACAACACAAGTCTTTATTCTGCAGTTCACCTGAAGGAAATGGCAGAACCAATATGGTGTAACATCGTATTGACACCGGAGCAGAAAAGCCCATTCGTCAAGCACCAAGGAGATTACCATTAGCTAAAAGAAAAGAAGCTGATAAAATGGTGAGGGATATGAAAGAAGCTGGTGTAATTGAGCCTTCAGACAGTCCCTGGAGCTCACCTGTGGTGTTAGTTGGCAAGAAAGACAGGAGCTTGAGATTTTGTGTTGACTACAGGAAACTAAATACAGTCACTAAAAAGGATAGCTACCCATTGCCTAGGACTGATAATACACTGGATACATTATCGGGTTCAAAATTGTTTTCAACATTGGATCTGCAGAGTGGTTACTGGCAGGTTGATGTTTCGGATGAAGAACGGGAAAAAAACAGCGTTCAGTGTAGGGAATAGAATATGGTAATTTAATGTCATGCCATTTGGGTTATGCAATGCTCCCGCAACTTTCGAGAGATTAATGGAACGGGTGCTTAAAGGCTTGCACTGGAAAACGTGCCTTGTATATTTGGATGACATCATCGTCATGAGCAAAGACTTTGATGGCCACTTGAGGAGCTTGGCGGAGGTACTGGAAAGGTTGCAAGCAGCTGGTTTAAAGTTAAGTCCCAAAAAGTGTTCACTTTTCAAGGAAGAAGTAAAATATTTGGGACACAGGGTTACGGCAAGGGGAATTCATACGGATTGTGACAAGATTGCAGGAGTTATGAACTGGCCAAGACCAAAGAACCTACATGAACTACGAAGCTTCCTTGGATTGTGCACATATTACAGATGGTTTGTGCCAGGATTCGCCAACGTTGCCAAAAGTTTGCATGAGTTAACCAGAAAAGATAAGGCATTTGAATGGAATGAACCTCAAGAACAAGCATTTGTGGAGCTCCGAAGGATATTATGTACGACTCCAATTCTGTCCTATCCTATACCAAATGTTCAGTTTATTTTGGATACTGATGCCAGTAATGAAGGCATAGGAGGAGTCTTGTCGCAGAAAATAGATGGTCAGGAAAAGGTGATAGCTTATTTCTCGAAAATGCTATCCAAGCCGGAGCAGAATTATTGCGTAGCTCGAAAGGAATTATAACGTACCTTACTATATACGTACTCATTATATACTATATACGTACCCTACTTTCTCTTCTCCTAGTTTTTGTGTTATACAAAGATTATGTTGGCTGTCCTTTTTTTCATTTTTCGGCAATTTTCATGATTGTCTACAAGCTTCAAGGCAGATGTTTATTTTATATTTATTATATAACTCTGCGCCATCTATTGATAGTTTCATTTCAATCTGGCCAACCATTAAACACAACATCGCACATAATTTAATTGATTTGAAAGCAAAATGTGAAAGTATCAATATACCTGATGAGGCCGTATATCAAAGGGCTTTAGCATTTTTTGAAGGGACTCTATCATTGTGACTTCTTGTAATAATATTAATATACTAAATTTAAGGTTATAATTATAGCTATTGTCTAATTTCTTAACAATAACAAAAATAAATATTTATTTATTTTAATCTAACAAAATAAATCAGCTGTTGCAAAAATATTTAACATAAAAAAAGAAACGTTAACTCAACAATTTATTTGATTTGATATTTTAATAAATCAGCTGTTGCAAAAATACTTAATATAAAAAAAAAGGAACGTTAACTCAATAATTTATTTGATTTGATATTTCAATAAATGAAAAAAAAGGGTATCAATGAAATTAAAAAAACAATAATTTTATTGGACGAAACAACACAGATAGATGAGTGGATATGATATTCATTTAAATCAATTGAAATTAAAAAAAATTTTCTTCACGTTACATCACATCCTTTCTAGGTTTTCGAGAGCATTTTGTTGTAATTCCGCAAAACAAACTACTTCCATATTATTACAACAAGATGCTCTCGAAAGTTCTAGACCTGATGTCTTTTTATTTCGGAAGCCAACAACCGCTTAATCTAACATGCACTTCCAACATCTTAATTTATTTTTTTTCTTAACCCTGAAATTGATAAGAACAGATTTTTTTTCTCTCTTCCAAGGACTCTCTGGGCAAACTGGTTTCTTCCAGACCTAACAGAACAGTCTTTAAAATAAAAACAAAAATCTGAGACCGACGCTCTTCTTTTTCGAAGGCAATTTCGCAGCTTAACCTAACACAGATAAACAAAATCAAACCCATTATATCTAAACATTTGCGGAGCAACCAAAAAAACACTATTACCTTTTTTTAGAAAATAACTTAAAATACGCTCTCGCGATACCCATTTAAACTGGTAAATATATATTTCTTTTATAAAGGGACTTCTGGGAGAACTGGTTTATCCAGACCTAGCAGAATACCCTTTCTTAACCTAACACCAAAACAATACAACAAGAACTCTTGCCTCGTAAAAACCAAAAATTTAAATTGCTCCCAAAGAAAACTACAATTTTTATTAATGCATAACCCTGGAGCAAAATTTATTATACTTCAATTGAGAATACTCTGAGAAAACTGAAACTTTCACAGACATAGCAGAATATCATCGGTTGAAGTCTCTTATGACCTTCATTGCAGTATTCAAACCAAAACACACAAAAAATATAAATATCTATATCCCAAAAATATGAATCTTAAATCTAATTAAAGTTTATACAAAAAAAATGAAGTTAGCATGCATTAATTATTTTTACAATAATCCTAATCCTATGAACGGAAAAAGATTTATATTAAGCAATCTTAGTTCTTAACCCAAAATAAGTTTTTTTTTTTTAAATAAATTAAACAATTTTCTTGTATTATTGACAAACATTAAGGCATTCAACATTAATCATTCAGACGAACACAAATTATCTATAAAACACCAAATAAAACTATCTGCTAACATTAAACCCTTAAAAAAAAAATATTTTACTAGAACATTTAACACATTAAAAAGGAATCATCTATTTCTATTACCTTCATTAACCAAATTTGATTGAGTTGTATATTTTTTTAAATCATTTGCATGGTACTTGCCCATGTCTTTTCCTTCCATATCCTGCAAAAAATAAGAAGCTTGACCAACTTTCTCCTTAACGCGAGCCTTCAGATATTGTGGCGCAAGCTTGGCGTTAAAATGTTCTGCCATATTAGACTTTTTGAATGATCTACGCAATACCACCTCTCCTGAAGCAAACTCAATTTGCCTGGTCCTTAAGTTGTAATGGTGTGCATATTTCTTAAATGCATTCTGCAAATTCTTCCCAACTGCATTTCGTAATGCGACCGTTTCGCTTCGGGTTGTACCCCATCCTTCAATACCCCTAAAATATAGCTCATGTTTTCTCTCTTCTTCGCTCAAATGAAGCGGTTCATATATATACCCTGTACCCTGTACCATAATTATTCAAAAAAAAATATTGATTTTACAATTTATACACAACCGCAGTTCAATACTAGGTAAGGAATATGTGACATGAACAACAGGACTTGAGAAAAATAAATATTGAATAAGAAAAATAAATTTGTTTTATTATTAATTGAATTTTTTTTATTTATAACCAAATTTTTAAATTATTTAAAGGATAAAAGAAAAGCTAACTGAAATATGAAAAAAATATTTAATGCGTTTTTAAACCCCTTAATGCTGTTTAAAACAAAAACAAACAAATAAAAACATCAAACTAATTTATGTATCTTCGAGCGTCTCCTCTCTGTGTTTGTTTCTTCTTAATGACTTCAATTGTAAAAACTTAAAATAGAGACTTGCATTCTAAACGGAACTAAAAATTAACAAGCAAAAATAATTCGCAATGAAACGAGTTGTTGAATATTGGTCAAAATTTTGTTAATACAAAATATACAACTCAATTGCTAATACGAACTCGTCTTCACCTTGTTTCTATTTGACCTTTACACCGTTGTTAATACGTGGCTAAGAAACTGTAAGACTGGATGAACAATCAGTCGACCAATTACGATTATAAAAAAAATTCAAATTTACATACACGTTTATTTAATAGTACAAAAGCGCTTATTTTTTTAATTTACTTTATTAATTTATTTAATTTTACATTTTATAAAAACGGCAACTATTATAATTAAATTACTAACTAAATAACTTCAAAAATGAACAAAAACAAGGAACAATATATTTTAGATTTATTCTGCATGCGTTTTCTTCTTTATTTTATTTGCATCTGGAACATTCCAGAAATTTTAGAAAATTCTTTTCTTTTAACCGGCTTCCTAAGTTATTCACTAATTGTCTAATATTTTACACTATAATACAGTATTTTACACTTTACACTATAATAATAATATTTTACACACTATAAATATACACTATAATACACTATAATACACAGTATAATACACTATCAATATATCACACAAAATATCTACTAATGTAAACTAGATATATAATAAATTAACACTAATATGCACTATGAAACACAGGAATTAGTATACACGATTCTCGTGGTCACGTGTTAAATTTCTTTACCACTAATCTTTAGTTATTTTTTTTCATCTCACTTAATTTTCGCAATATATTTTTTTTCGTTTTACACTATTACTAAACGTAAAATTAATAAACAAAACTCATCACAATACACAATATTCACGCCCAAAATTAACCTCATGCACCTTAACCACTAACACGTTTTGAAAAATACCAAAAAATTACTTAAAATCACTAGCATGCATTGTAACTATAACAAATATTAAACTAAAACACATTAAACCACAAAAATGAAAGAAATCGAAAAGTGAAACTATTTCGCAGAAATTATCTGATAAAGATAGTGTTTTTTCTGGGTGTGTCCCCACAAGGGATGCCAAATATAACGTACCTTTAAGCGCAGCGCTAATATGTGGGTGGGACGGGCCTTTATCAGAAAACTTTCACAAAGCAGTCTCTTTTCATTCCTTTAAAAAACACAAACTACAGCACAAAACAGAAACACTTTTTTCAATCAATAAGGAAAACAAAATTAGCACAAGATAAACATTTAATTGACATTATTCTATTCTTTTTTTTTGTAAAAATTCAAAAAAACCATAAATTCATTTTTATCAACTTATTATTATTACACATATAAAGAACTTGAATTTAAATTATTTATAAAAACAATACTTGATCATTAATGTTGATCCGGCGTTGTCCTTCAAAAAATAACATACCCAAACTTTGTTATATTTCTTGGCCTTCATATGGTTTGCTCGCCAGGAATTCTTGTATCCAAAAACGTTAACTCAACAATTTATTTGATTTGATATTTTAATAAATCAGCTGTTGCAAAAATACTTAATATAAAAAAAAGGAACGTTAACTCAATAATTTATTTGATTTGATATTTTAATAAATGAAAAAAAAGGTATCAATGAAATTAAAAAAACAATAATTTTATTGGACGAAACAACACAGATAGATGAGTGGATATGATATTCATTTAAATCAATTGAATTTAAAAAAATTTTCTTCACGTTACAGAATTATTGGCTATTGTGGAATGCGTCAAACATTTCCATAAATACTTGTATGGTCAGAAATTTCATCTCAGAACTGACCATGGTGCGTTAAGATGGCTGCTCCAGTTCAAAAATCTAGAGGGACAAGTAGCACGTTGGATCGAGCGGTTGCAAGCGTACGATTTGGATATTGAGCATCGAAAGGGTACTGCACATGGGAACGCTGATGCATTATCGAGACGACTCTGTCAAGTTGAATTTGTGTTATCGTATACGACCAGTGTTTTTAATATTTTCCAATGAAATTATTTATACGAGCTTCTGGTCAATTTAATTTCTTTATTCTTTGTTAATCATCGCAGTCTATATTTCGTCCTACGCCATCATCTCGGACTTAACAATCAATTTTTTACAATTAGTGTTATATTACAAATATCCAGATATTAGTGTAAAAATAAGTTTTTTGCTACTTAGCTATAAACTTACATGCATATTTAACTTAATATTATTGAAAAAAAAAAAATTCTAACTTATTAGATGTTCTGGCATCACTATTTGTTTGAAAAAAATTCACAAAATTGGTTTAAAACACGAACTTCGTCACTAAAAAATTACATATAATAATAAATTAAATTTAAACTACTTTAATTGAATTAACTAATTCTTGTCTACTTAACTTAAAACAACAATTTGATTAAAATAACAATAGAAAACAACATCAAGTACTCTTTCAACAACAAGAACGATCAACATATGTATTAATGTTATGAAGACCGTTGCAAAGGTGAAAATACACTGACTTAGGTGTATGTTAGTTTTAGTACTAAAGTTAGCATTTGTTGGTCTTCTTGTATGTTGTTATCAAATTTCTGTATGAAACATTCAAATTCTTCAGATCCGTTCTTGTGTTGATTGTTTTAGTTTCATTTAACCAAATGTGACAAGCCTCCTTAAATTCCCTTTTGAATCTATGTTTATCACGGTCTATGATTCTGGCTCGTGTAAAGTCAAACTTGTGCGTTATTTTATCGGTATTGTTATCAATAATATGTTGGTTAATGGCTGTTTTATTGGGGTATTTATGTCTGTGTTTGTAGTCACTCCAATGTTGTGTTAACCTATCTGTCAAAGTTTGTTGCGTTTGGCCTATGTAGATTTTATTACAGGAACATGGGATCTCATATACCACATTTTCTGTGGATTCTATTGGATTAGTGTTTTTAAGTTTTGTGAATTGCTTTTTTAAAGTGTTGTGTGGTTTGTTTGCTATGGTTATGTTGGCATTTCGGTTCGATAAGTGTTTTTTAATACTGTCCGTTAGTTTTGGTATGTATGTCAACGATGCTCTGATTTTGGTTGGTGCGGTTTGCGTGTTGTTTACGGCTATGATGGTGTTCGTGGTGGTAAGGGGCTTATTTTTGATTTGATATAGACTATTTTTAATGATGGAGTTGATAATATAGTTGATAAATATATAAATATATATATATATATATATATATATATATATATATATATATATATATATATATATATATATATATATATATATATATATATATATTATAATATATATATATATATATATATATATATATATATATATCTATATATATATATATATATATATATATATATATATATATATATATATATATATATATATATATATATATATATATATATATATATATATATATATATATATATATATATATATATATATATATATATATATATATATATATATATATATATATATATATATATATATATATATATATATATATATATATATATACTAGCGGGACCCGGCGTGCCTATAAATAAAGTTTGTGTGTATACATTTTGTTGACGTAGCAATAATTTCAAAGAGTAGTAATGAGAAATGGTTTTCTATTTTTTTTTTTTAATATGAATGTAAAAGGATCAGCACTCTAGTTGATCAGTAAAATATAAAAAAATAGTATTATATATAAAACAAAGAATGTATAAAAAATACGCGATTATATAAGTTTTCAGGTGTGTAATCTATTTAGAACATTATACGGAACAAAAATCGATTCACAAATTTTCACAGTGCTCATGCGGTTTAATATACGCTTCCTTTACCGGTAGGTTACTAAAAACGTTGCAAAAAATTTTGATCGGTATATGATTTTATGGTCAGCAAGTGCAGTAAGAATAGCGACAATACATTCGATGAAGGTATAGAAGAAGTGATGCAAAAAAGGAATAAAAGAAGTGATGCAAAAAAAATCAAAATTATTTGGAAGTTTTTGTATATGAATTCATAGGATTTGAATTCATAGGATGAGAAATATTTCTATTTAGTCAACATTTTAAGTCATTTTAAAGTCATTATTATTGAATGTTGCAAATCAATGCGAAACTAATATCTTACACACGGTCAATATATTGGCATATATGTTCCATATATGGACAACATTAATGGAATATTAATTTTTAAGCGAATTTGTGAGTAATTATTGCTCAAAGTAATTATTAAAAGTATTATTCCCGATAATAAGTAATTATTGTCGGGATTGAACTCACGCTCATCAGAGACATCATAGTTCAAAGCCATCTTACAGACTCAGCCACAGTGGATGAAACAACAACGAAACATATTTCAATTTTCATGTTCAGATAATTTCTAAATTGAAACTTCATTATCGCATATTTATTTAAATTGAATTCTTCATCTGTGATTATACAATTGTAAATTGTATTTGTTCCCGACACGAAACACACAAAAACTGTTTTAAAGAAGTTTTTCTGAGAGAAAATAAAAAATGCTTTAAAATTGCAAAACACACGTGAATTAAAATAACTACTTTAGCTTAATCACTCTAAAAATCTCTAAAAACTATTTATTTTACACCAAATTGTGTAAACCTTTTGTTTATTTAACATTATAACCCGTCGCATATTGTCGGTATCTCATAAGAAAGAAAATTCAAGAAAACTCGTCTTGAGTTGTTGATGGTCATTGCAAAAGCGAGTCGCATTGGAAACTAAACGTTTGAATTCAAATGCCATATCTGTTGCGATCATTGAAATACGTAGCAACAGTACATCTTCCACTTTGAATTTATTGTAGCTTCAACGACATTGATCATCATCTTTTTCACCTAAAATTTCCAAAAAAATGTGCTATTTCAAAATATTTGACATATTATTTTAATAAGATATTATGCATTCATTTTTCTATTTCATAAAATTATATTCAACGAAAAAAAAAATTGATCAAAGCAAGCTACGCGCATAAACCAATATTTAAAAAAAACAATTAAAATAATTATCACCAATCACCAATGGAAAAATAATACACGACAGTTGGAAAAAGCAAGCGTTGTGTATTTGGAAAACTTTAACATTAAAACCAATTTTTTAAATACAAATATGGCACCATCTATTGGCTAACCCAAATTTATGAGGCGTATATCACACTATCTATATATTGGTCAATAAAAAAAATTTGACATGAAATTGGAGAGTTGACGTTAACTTTAACTTAACCGTAACTTAAGACTCTATACAAAATTTTGATTTAAGGTTGGTAAGAAATTAGGTATTCTTTGACGTTTGATTTATTTATTATTATTTATTTATTTGATATTAATTTTGGTTTTGTAATTAATTTTATAAATCAATCAATGCTTTAAAAGTAACAAACTGATTTCACAATCAAAATTTAAAATAATAAATTTCGAAATAAACATTTGATACAAAATTTAAAAATAAAAAAATTTATTTTCATATTAATTTCATGCTAATAGTTGGCTTTAATTAAAGTCGCTCTTTTTATATCTTTTGCATTTTTTAATAAATAAAATTTTATTTTTATGGACACTTGCAATTAAATATTAGTTTTCTTCAGTTTTTATACTAAACGTCAAAAAATCCTTAAGATAGAATGAAATGAACTTTACGTTAAGTTAACGTTAGGTTTACGTACCGACTATAAATGTTCTAGTGCATTTTCATACATTTGTACTTTACGTTAAGTTAAAGTTACCGACTATAAATCAAGCATAAAGGTTGTAAAATAAACTTTGCTAGTTTTTCATCCAGTTTTGATGACAATTTTTTTACCTCTAATCGTTCTATTGTAAATTAGCAATACGTATAAGAGTATTTTTCAATTTGATAATGATTTTTGTAAATTAACATTGAAGACCAATGAAAAATTTAAAAAAATGAAAAAATAAATTTAAATTATTGTTTTCTTTATTTTTACTCTTATTTTTATTCAAACTTTATAAAAACCAATACCCTAATTTTTTACAGATTTCGATACTTTATAGCACTACTATAATTAATATATAACCTCCACAAAATTGTTAATAATCTTTGGTAACGTATTTGACATAGCATAATATGCTTTTCGTTTATTATTAAATATAAAACAAAACTTTTTTACTAAAACAAATTTGA